>JAVJGJ010000014.1:9082494-9103249 GCA_035590215.1 Microhierax caerulescens | reverse complement strand
ACAGGCTTGGTCTGCACAGTGTTGGAGCAAAAACTTAACTACATCAGCTTCTTATAAAACAAGATATAGCTTCAAGTTTGAATTCAACACTCTACTTCAGCCATTGAAACATCTAAGCCTAACTGCTGCCAATTGTAGCTCAATAAAATTTAGACCAGTCTTGTGAAATATAAACTTCCATGACTGGATTTATAAATTAAAGAATTTAAAATCATTCCTTATTGTATTTGTGTGAGGACAGGTTGCAAACAGATCATGCAGGTCTCCTTCATGTTATTGTCCAGTATCTGTTTTCAGTTCTATCATTTCAAATCTGGAATCAGATACCGATATTGGTATGTGTTAAAGAGCAAAAATTCCCTTAAATTTTTGTATTAATCTCTATTGATTTCCCTTGCATTGCAGTTTCCACTGGTGAATAATACTATGTAGCTATGCAATCTAAGCTTTCTTAGAAAAGAATAAATTCCATCATTTTAAACTGATTTTCTTATTTCATTTAAAGATATGAACAAGAGAACAAGTAACTTATTTTCAGATTACATATGCTTTCAGGAACTCTTAATACTAGTTCCTAGGCACTCATCACCAGAATTCAGTTTAGCAGCTTCAGGTAATTAATGAGAATGGCACCCTTGCTGAAGTATGGGAGTTTTTAGCTGCTGTGGTTCTCAGGTCTTCTTCTTCTGTTTCATTTCTTCTGCATTTTGAGGGACCTCACAAAACACATTTGCTTTAATAGTATCTGGTTAAAGAAGCCCTGGTGGCACAGCTATGCACCATCTCATAGATAATCATACCACAGAGCAAGAAATGATGAAACAAAACTTCTGCTACTACAACCAAAAACAAAGGCCAAAGTGATACGTTCCAGGTAGTAAAAAGAAATCATGTGTAAGGGGAGGAGAACATTTTTCTTAACACCTAAGTGGATAAAAAAGTTAATATCCCTTATTAATACAGAATAAAGCCCTAAAGGCAAAACTTAAGTGACTCTGAAATGAATAAGAGAAGAAACTGAGAAACAATACTAATTACTATTCTGTCAGTAACTGGAGAACTACAGAAGAAATATTTGAAATATCAGACACTTAAAAGCTCTCTCATTTATACCACTGTCATTTCTTATACATGTAACATCATGGTAGGTCTAGGAGGCTGGGAAGAAGCCTAGCTATCAAAGGCAAAGCAGCTTTTAGTAAAGTGACTCAAGAAACAATTAGTATTACTTGTGAGGGAATCCCTCTTGTACATAAAGCTGAACCTAATTAACCTACAGTGAAATTAAAAAAAAAAATAAATGCTTAATGGAAAAAAAGCTTTGTTTTACCAAAAAGGAAGTATTTTGCTAGCATTTTTGATTGGAAATTATGTCACGGATTGGCATTTGCTCTTGTACAGGTACGACCTGTACTCTGCTCTGCTCTATTCCATGCAGTGTGCCAGCAGAAAAGCAGTGTGGGGTAGAAAAATGTGTATTCAGCCAAGCTTAGCAGTGGAATTCCTTTGGGAGCTCAAAAGTGTAATTATTCTGTTCTCATCTGAGGAAGCCAAAATCTGTATGCAAGAAAACTCTAGAATCTCACTGACCTAAAGTTCCCATCATCAAAGGGCATAATAAATGCAAACAATTCCATTAGTAGGCATCATAGTCTATGTCTGCAATCTAACTTTATTTCTCTATTTTTAATTTGCGTGCATTGCAGTGGTTTCCAGTTAACCTGACAGAGTAGCAAGAGGCAGTTAGAGCAGGATCTTAAAGCATGATCACTGCAATTAACCTGTACCACAGCTTCATGCCAGTATAAGAAAGCAAGTGGTGCTGCTTTCACAGAGGTAGTAAATGATCACACACCTCAGTCCAGCATCAACTTTGTAGTAAGTAGGTGCAGCATGATAAAGTGGATGATACATTTCTGAGAAAACAATCCCATAAACAAATAATTAAAAAAAATATAGTTTGCTGGGCAGACTATGGGATTTTAACTATAGGGTTCATTCATACTTATAAATTGCTGCTTGCTTCCTACTCAGTTTCTTATATCAAGGAATTTGCAATGAATAATGGTAAAGTCTTTTAGCACAAAATTTACGCCAAACAGTCACTGGGTCTCCTTTAGAGCCCTAGGATCTCCATGAGAGCCACACATACAGCTTGATTACTCTTGGGCACGGTGCAAAGTCAGTAAACAAGTGCAGCAGCCAAGGCTGATCCAAAACCAAACTGTCATTCAGGGGGCTGGTGACAGTTGATCTGTTGAAGATTCAACTGTCCGTTGCCCTTGCCAAGGGCTGGAGACATCCCTAGCTTTCATCCTTTTCCTTTCCCCAGGCTGCTCACCCTTATATCCCTCCTTAATAATTGTCTCCTGAGTGGTGACCAGGGAGTGGCATGTTCCCTTCACAACCTCTTACAATCTGACCTTCAGTAAACTGAAAATACCCTCATGCATTTAGTGCTCACGTGCAGACTTAAATGTACTAAGCCAGCACTTGAGTCTGGAGGGGTGCTACATTTTCCTTCGGGCAAGCGTTTCTATTTGCATTGGCTAATCCTTCATGTTAATGGCGTTAATTTCATGTCTGTGGCAGGCAGGTCTGTCACAGATCCCTCTGAGCTCTGCACTCAGCAGGACTCAAGAGACTCCACCCAGGAGGACATCCAGGACTAGAACTAAGCCCTCTCTTTCTGTCAGATCAAAGTTGTACGTGCTGGGTCACCCAGCCTCCTGTCCACCTCAAACTCAGCAGGAGTTGGGAGGAGGGGTCTCATGGTCATCATATGAGAACTAGAGGCAAGACCTCACCTGCCAAAGGATCCGAATCTGCTCCCCCTGCTCCACTGTTGGCACTGAGCTCCCACTGAGCTCACGACTCAGCATGGCTAAGGAGACAGGGCTCTCAAACATCTAACAGCCACCAAGTACACGCTCCAGTGAGAGGAGCACAAAGTCCTCAGAGGCAACAGTTTTCCTCTGGAAGACGTTAGCGTCAGCTCCTGATCAGCTCAGAATCGCATCCACAGAGATGCAAAGAGTCAAAGTGATCAGTGCTACATGTTAGATTTTGCTTTTCCTTCTGGCTTTGACTAAGGTCCAGCAAAAAGAAAGTCTTGTCTGAACAGCAAGCTACAAGCCACCAGCTGTTCTGCCTGGCATTTTGCAGGTAGGTGCATGGCAAGTAACTTCCAAGATCCAGATAACAACCTGGTGATCACTGCAGCAAAGAGGTGAGCCCTTATGTACTCATACAGATCATCTCCCAGTCTAGCCTCTCTTAAAATACCCACTGGTTTACGTTGTGTTTGTCTACTGGATTCTTTCATGCTGCTGTTGGGGAAAGCTGTTGACATATGTAGTGTTACATGATCCATTGTAATTTCATGTAATGTAATTGTGGATGTGAACCCACAAGAAGGTTTTGGTTTGAGTCAGCACACCTTTTTTTTTCAGATGACTGGAAGAGCTATTTAATTGATAGTGTGTGGCAAGCCTCCACGTGAAGGCTGGTATAAAGTCATCTGGTTTTAGTAAACTATGTGTCTTGCAAACTCTTCATTGCAGGCCATCGTGTGAGTATATCTATTTCAGGCTTAAAAAACAAACAAACCAACCACAAATTTGTGACACTCTGCCAGGGTCTCCAAAGTGGTTGTCTTTCCAAAAATCCTAAATGGCTGTGGCAAATGTTTGGAAACTAAACCGAATTGTTTAAAGCTCTGTTGCATTTTATATATAAATCATGCTTATTTGTATGTGAAGACTATGTTTTTCCTGTTGACATCATTTCAAAGTCATTGCCTGTTTCAGCTAAGAAATATGTCTAATGGTCTTTCTTAATCCCAAGAACTATAAGTTAATGTATGTACAAACACCAGCTCAGCAGCCTAAGGAAGATGTGAAAGGAAAGGGGTAGTTTCATACCAGGTGTTTATAAGTGCCACAACAGGCTTTTTTTAGGCAGCAAGAGGAGAAAAATGAGCAACTTGAATAAAGAGCAGAGTATGATGAGGTCTGAAGAGAAATTACCCTAAAGGACTCATTTTACAGGAGAGTGAAGCAAAATGTTTATTGCTGTCTCCAAACTCAAGTCACCATGAGGAGCTGTTTGTATAGCTTGTCCGTTCTTTCTTTCTTACTAGGAATATAGTTTTAGTTGCTGAGCTGACCTGCAATTTAAATATATATATATTTCTTTAACCTAGTGGTGGTTAACTTAGCTGGTACCTTGATGAAGAAGTCACCTGTTAGAAACCTCTCTCCACCCAGAACCAGTATAGCTCCTTTCTGAATATTTCTCCAATACTTCCAAGCACTGAGATAGAAGCAGACATTTTTTCCAGCCGTAACAGGCTACACTTCTCCATCTCCACATCTTCTCTACATCTTCTCCAGGAATCCATGGCTAGCAGCCTACACAAAGCTCCTTGCCACCAAACGCTCCCAGGCCAGCCTACATGCCTGCCCCCTGCAACCCAGCCAGTCCAGGTCTCTCTCCTACTCCCTCCAAGCATCTACTTCTTCCTTACTCCTCCATGCATCCCTCAGTCCAAGAGCCCTCCCTTCCTGACACCAATCCATCAGAAAAGAAACCACCAAGCTGCTCCTTCCCCAATTCGGGCACTGCCTATATCCCAAGGGCAGCAACAGAGGGGTCAGCAGTGGCCATGAACTAGCACAGAGTAGGTCATGGCTGGATGAACAAATGGCCCATGAACTGAGCTGGCACACGTATATTTTTCATAGAACATACAGGTATAAATGATAGATATAGATATATTGCAATAGATAGGTATAGATACAAATATAGATATAGATGAAATTACAGTCAGTTTTATGATGAATATAAGCTCCAGGATACCACCTACCCACAGTATAGGTATAACGATTATATTTCTAACTGTGATGCAAGTTGCCATCTTATCTCATTTCTTATCTCATTTACAGCTCTAATGGGAAATCGGTTTCCTGGGCCCAGAATGAGAAAAGCAGCCGAGGAGCACACCTTTGGCAGCGCTTGTCGATCCACATCAACAAAAAGGAGAACCCAAATCAAACCGCAGTCATCAAGCCTTTTTCTAAAAGCACAGATAGTAGCCGACATAGTAGCAGCGCTACATTTCCAGAGGCCAGTGCCAAAACGCTTTACGAAGTTTCGGAAGCAGAAGAGCAATACCCAGCTCAGTACCAACCACAGACTCCCTCGCCTATCAGCACCCTGAGCCACAGAACTGCCTCCGTTAGCCGAACAGAAGATGATGCCCCTACCTTCCAGTCAGAGCCTCCTCAGAGAAGTAGCTCCTCTCAAGGCTCCCTCATGGAGCAGATCAGTAGCGTGGTTACTCGCTTTACAGCCAATATCAGCGAGCTGAACTCTATGATGCTTTCAACAGCCAGTCCAGGGACAATGGTGGCCACTCCTCTCTGCTCTTCATACCTGATTCCACGGGAAATCCAGCTCCCCACGACAATGACCACATTTGCAGAGATCCAACCACTTCCTGCCATTGAAGTCAATGGTGCTTCGCAGTCAGCTAGGAAACCTTCAAATGGCAGCGTCAAAGAAGGCACTTCAGAGACCCCATCAGCCAAGCAAGACCTGGAGGAGTTGGTGGCTTTAACTCCTCCTTCTCCTTTTAGAGACTCTATCGATTCTGGAAGTGCGTCTCCCAGCTCTCCAGTTTCTGAATCGGCTCTCTGTATCCCATCCTCCCCAAAGTATGACACACTCCTCATCAGAGATTATACTCAAAGTTCTTCTTCGCTGTGAATGTAGTTCAAGGCAACGTTGGATCTCAACGACTACAAGCAAGTAGTGAGGGGACAGCCAGGCCTTCAAGATCTCCAGTGTTTACGCAGATAGAGCAAGAGGCATTGGGTCATCTTGTGAGAAACAGAGAGGAAGAAGAGGAATTACTTGAGAAGTGGAAACATCAGATTAATTATGCTGTTTTAAAGACAAAATGACTCTTGGCAGATTATCGTGGCCTTAAAAAAACATGGGCTTTTCAGAAACACTGAATCTATTTTTGAGGGCTTATAAGGAGTCTGTTAAACCAGTTACATACCAAGTGCTTTGCTTTAGTATTACAATGAACCGTGTGTACACTATACGGGGCAGGGGGGGAACTAGATTGTAAACAACTGTACAATGGTTTGTTTGTTTACTCTGATTCCTTACCCAGAAGTGAACCTTGATCTTTTATCAAGAATAGAAGACCAAACATTGAATGTACATTTTCTAACAGACTCAAATCTGGGACCAACCTGTCAAGTTTTCTTTCTTTTTTTTTTTTTTTTTTTCTATGAAGATCTCGGAAAGCAGTAATGTATGTCCAATAACTACCAAACTTCTTGCTGAAGCATACTGTGTCCGTGAAACGTTCCACGTGGATAACACTAAGCTGAGGCTTTGCAGTGAGTGACTGCAATATGGAGGGCTTTACAAGTGACTTCTCAACCTACACGTTTGTTTATGAAATTCTCTTCTCTCAGTATCAAATATTCAATTTGTTAACATTGGATTCACCTTCACAGCAACAAAACCCAAGGAAGACTTCCTGACTATTTCACCATGTTGCCAACTAATAATGAAGTAGCAAAAAATATTTTCTGGAGTACTGTTTTGTAATTCCCTTATCAGGGCAAGTTGTTGAGGTGAATATTCTCTTTCTAGCAGCACTACCAAGCTATATTATAGCTGCACTCCCTACTGAAATTAACACATTTTTATGGATGTTCTTATGCTAACATTACCAGTTAAAATACTTATTTAGGTTCCCATAGACTCTGCTCGTAAGGAACAGGTAAACACCCTAAGGATTTTCTCCATGCTTTGAATGACAGAATTCTAGGAGACCAAGCTGGATTATGATGAATGCTAACTGTCAATGGAAAAGTTGTCATAATTCATAGATAGGGAGAAAAAAACCCTGCGTCAAACTCTGCTTAGAGGTGATTTAACCAGTCTTTAATAAGCAACAATTTTAACTTTATTTAGCTGCTGATGCCTTGCAGCTATGAACTGTGACAAAAAAAAAAAAAAAATCTTTCGAAGCAATACAGAGTAAAGGTATGAGATATGAACCAACAGAGTCTTTCTTTGTTTCTTAGCAACTCACAGAAGCAAGGGGATTCCCCTTATTTTTTTCCTATACCAAGTAGTACAGTTTAATGCACTTCATACTGTCACAGCACTTTTTTAATACAGGCAGGGAAGAGTTTTAAAGTTTGAATAGAAGCTACATAATTTTTGATAGGTGTAGTTACATAGAACTTGCAAGTCAGGCCCTAAACGCACACTGTATTGGCTCTCTTCTTCATGACCTAGCTGTCCTCAGGTGCCAAACTTTTATGGGTTTGTTTTATTTTATTTAAGGATAGTATGAAATGGTGAGCAATGTACTTCAATTCAAAGTTGAGTTGATGTAGCCTTATATAGAAGACAGCCTCATGGAAGGGAGCCTTGAAATAAGGCTGCTATGTTTCATTTTCAAAACACTTAGATCTTATTTCTTCAAAGACAAAAAATATTTTGTAATCAAAGTTCATACCCCCTTTTTCTCCCCATATCCAACATAATAAATATTTGATCAAACAATCAAACAGAAAAGATGAAAGCACATTCACATACTTCAGCAAAGAGCATGTTTCTATTCCTTTGGGAAGCCAGTTTCACCATTATGTGCTGCACCCCAATTTGCTGCTCAACAACATTAAAAAAACAAAAGTACTAGATGAACAAATCCAGGCTAGCACCTCACAGAGACACTTTAGTGACTCTACATCCCACACAAGACAGTGTTATCCAAGAGCGGTCTGTGGCCACGCTTGTTTTGCCAGGTAGAGTTGTTTACTAGCTATGCCTAGAGCGTGAACCAGAAGGTCACAAAACAGCTCTACTCCAGAAGGCAGGTAGATACACCAAGTCATGACTTTAGGTCCTTGTTGCTTATAGGTAGTTCTTGCCTCCTCGCATGACTGATTAGTGCAGCTTTATGGTTTCCAGACCAGAGCTCGGTTTTGCCCTCCTGGGTCACAGTACTAGCATGTCTCATCATTCCCTAGCTGCCCATGTCTTTAGGAGAAGGCATCTTCTTTCACAGGTTACAACCAACCTGCATTTAAGGGAAGAGCACATCCAACCAGTCTGTGACAAACATTCACATCCAGGGAATTTAGGCCACTTAAATGTTGTTCATGGAAGACTTATATCATAATACGTTTCCCATCAGTGCAATATTGTTTTGATATATACAGAGTGTACTGAGATAGTTAATGTGAATTTCAAAGGGATTCTATAACTATCTGTTCTCTTATACTTTAAGCTGTTGACCAATGTCCTTACTAGAACATTTTCCAGCTTGATCTCTCCCTAGCCTTTTAGGTTCCTGTTTCTGTAGTCTTTTCTTATGTTGGTGGACACTTAATATCAAAGTAATCCTGCTAAATTCTGTGGGCTTAACTGCACTGTGAAATAATCAACAGTGGAAATAAGGATTATACAGACAAACATAAAAATATTTTCTTAAAAATGTAATTAGTAAAAAGGAGTGAGATATAGAAACTGTCAAAACATAACTCAGCATAAATATACCTCTTCTGCTCCCAAATTGTGATTCTGTGCAATCCTGGCCATAGCTATAGCTCAGAGCTTCTTGACAACTTCAATACGTTGCCAAGATAATATAGGTATGCATGTGCACATGCACACACTCACAAACGCCTCAATCTAACATGTGAATACATATTTTCAGAGGCTAAAACTCTAGTATTACAGAAAACAAATTTTAAACACTTCTGCTCGCTCTCATTTCGGCAGAAGTCGTGCATCTTTTGTATATCTATTAGCCACAGGAGAAATTTTAATTGCACAAGGAACCAAGGATGAACCTTGCTGAGATTGCACCTCCCTGTTACCAGTCTGTCTTTAACGAAAGGTAGGTCAGCTTTAGTGGCCTTTAAAGAAGGCAAAATCCATTTTAATTGTACAGGCTGGAATGTGCCGATGTCACTTTGTATGATACGTTTGGATTTCAACAAAGGGAAGAAAGGTTTTTTGGGGAAGAAGGTAACAATTATGTAATGACTGTGGCAGTAATTCAAAGGAGCCCAGTGGGAGATTTGCCAGACTGGAAAGTCCTTTGACAGAAGCCAGTGGGTTTGACACAAGAAAAGAGAAAATTATGAATTAAGACATTATGATTTCATTACGCTGTTTGTATGCTAGGACATTAAGATATAACGACAGGGTTTTTCAGACATAAAAGCAAAGGTTACAATCATGAACACTTTCCAATCTAGCTAAAGAATGTGCAAGTACCAACTGAATGGCTTGTATTTGCCTTTCAATTTAGTGCTGCTGCCAGAAAGGGAATTAAAGGAGTTGAAACTATTGTCATCTTGACCACAGGGACCTCGGAAAATCACTTGTTTCTTTTGTGCTTGAGGCCAACCCTGAAGAGTGACGGTGTAAGCACCTCTGGAATCTGTGCTTTTGAAATAAAGCGAATCACTCTGGCAGGTCAGCTGGGAAGAAGCATTAGCAATACTGAAGAAGAACTGTATTTTTTAATTGGCTCTGAAGAATAATTGCATGACTTTGGAGATGTGCTTCCTTGTACTTCTGAACATTTGGTGCCTAGAACTTATACAGAGACCTTAGACCAGAGATTTTCAGACCATGGTCCACAAAGCACTTGCTGATGTTTCATGGGAGCCTGGTTGATCACAAAGTGCTGGCTTCTTCCATTGATTTCCACCTACAAAAATGAATTAAAAGTTAAATGCTAATTAAAAATTAACTGTTAAAAGTTTTAAAAGAAAAAAAAATGTTAGCTTGCTTGGATGCTTATTCAGTTCCTGTGTTTGCAAAAGGAAAACTTTGTGAGAATAAGATCTCCAAAGACAGTAAATGGGAAGGCAAATCCATGATTCAGACTCTGGATGATAGTGGTGCTCACCTGGGGATGTTTTCTTTAGAAAGACCAAGCTCAGACTGAACGACAGCACAGCTATGGGTAGAAGTTCTGTAGAGGAAAGTGTGCAACTTTGCTATTCTGCTTAATACGTAATTTATGAGGTGAGAGGGAAAAAGGTGACAGCAACAGACAGCATGTAAAAATGTCAGGTCCTTAAGGAAATCAGAGCACTATGCTCAAGATTAATAACATGACCATGACCATTCAATTGTATTGGAGACCAGTGTCAGGCAGGGCTGACCCAAAAGAAGGACTTTGGTGCCTAAAGTTAGGATTTCAGCAGAATTTGATACCTATATTTAAAACCCAGTTTTAAAACCACTATTCAACTGTCGCCTTAGTCAGGCATCTAGCATTGTACATCTGCATATGCTCACAGCTACCCTGATCTTGACACATCTAAGGATCTTTGCATCTAGCTCACACTGAAATCCATCAGGGAGCCAGAAAACAACGGTCCTTAGATTAAAACCCTGTATATCCCATGACTCAGTACACAGAGTGCACGGCACATGGACCGGCAGGATCATGCACCCTGCAAAACTGAGTAGAAATTATCCTTTAAGGCTGTGGGTCTGGTTGTGCTGCTGTTTTTATAATAGCCTTGAGGTTAGAACAGTCAGTCAGAAGGCAAGAGACCTAGATTTAAACCCTGCCATTGCCAGAGGTGGTGGAAATCTTCCTCCTGGCTAGGAAGTGCTGTGATGCTCAGTGTTGAGGTACACTCTGTTCATCCCACTGAGGAAACTTCACAAGACAGAAATTCAAGAGCCCCAGAGTAAACAGGAACAGCTACTCTGCACCCTGATAGTACCTACACTTGATATAATTAGGGATGGTATATGACCATTTAATATAAAATACATTAAAAATCTCTGCAGCAGGGACCAGGTGAGTATTTTAATGAAAAACAAGTGGAGACGTGTTTTCTGTGCAATGTATTGGCTCAAAAAAATCCCTTAAAATACTCCCCTGAAAAGTGCTTTAGTGACAGGAGGGGAGGATGTGCCTTTCCTTACCTCTATGTCTGCAACCATCTTGTCTTCCATCTGGAGTTCTCAGACCTCTCCATGGAAAGGGAGAGTCTGAGTCTTCTTGGATAGCTGAAGGAATTAAACTTGGGGTTCCTACTTCTCTGAGACTGCAGAGACTCATTTCATTTTCCCCTGGCCATCTTTTTCAAAGGTGATCCATCCTTGAAACAAAAAGTATAGCTATGTCCAGAAATGGGTCCCAGTTGAAAATTAGTATTTTCTGTGCATTGCATTTCTGTACTGGCTCAAGCAGAGTAATCTCAGGCATCTCAGACATCTCTTTCCTTGTCGCATTGCTTTGCTGGGCACCTAATGCTTCTCACAAGCCTCTTAGTATGGTTGGACTTTTAACAAAGGGTTCTGGCCTCCACACTAGAGCCAAGTAGTATTAAAAAAATAGGTATTACACTGCATAACTTTACGTGCTGAAGTCCTTTACTGGCATTGGCCCTGAACCTGTTGAGGTCAATGTCCAGATCTAGGCTATTTGCTTTAGCAGAGAATGATAATGGCAGGATGGTCTTCCCACATTCTTTTGAATCAAACAGTAGACATATTTAATTAGGTTCATTCTTGAAGCAACTTGCTAGGCTTGGTGAATAGTACCCCTCCACCATTATCCTTTATCATTGCTACTCTAGCAAGTATCCCAATGGGAAAATCAGACTTTGACTAAACTTGTTAAGGGATGTGAGACAACAGGTCCAAAAATAAGAAAGAGGTCCCAGTTTTCTGGCAGTTTCATGAATCTCATAAAAGGAAGTCAATACTCTCCATGAACAAGAATATCATTCATCTGCGACCCATTTCGGTGTGCGCTGCACATATTAGAGACTTCAGTTGAATTATCTAATTCACCTTTTTTGCTGTGGTTTATTATTACACCCTCTGTTCAAATCTCTGCAATTGCCACTTACAATTCTAAGCTGTGAAAAGGAAAAAAGATACAGACCAGTGAAGCATAAAGGTAAGTAAAAAATTCATCTAGGTGATGAATTGGTGTATACGGCTGGTTTTGTCTCATCTGAGTAATGACAGTACAAACAAACAATAATCATTAAGTCACTCCGATCTGCCAAATGGGAACAAATATACTATGTATATTACATGTACTAATAGGATTATATGGCAGCTGCTGGTGGTATTTGTAATTAGAAATCTATATAGAATATAGATGTTTTAGAGAGACGGTGCCAATTCTAAAAGATTTGTGTGGGCTACAAGTGCTTGTAATTATTTTTTTTAATTTGCTAATAACTTATGAACAACTGGTTTCAAACATTATGTGAGCGTTTGTTCTTTTTTATGTTGTTGCTGCTTATACTACTAAAAAATAGAGAATGTAAAGTTATTATTTTGATGTGAACTGAAAATGATTTTTCATAAAATTTAACATTTTTATCAGCTTTGGTTTTGCTTTCTACCTGTACAAATGTAATTTATTTTAGCATTGAAAAATACATTTGCTTGTTTCTCGATTGTCTACATCATGTTATAGTTGGTGTTTATGTAGTCAGGTACTTTTTGAACAGTATTAAAAAAATTCTGTGATATGACTGAAAATTGGATATTTCTTTTCTCTGAATACTTACAGCTGTGTTTTCAGTGCATTTTTCTGTGAAGCAGGTGTGCCTATACACAAGCTCTTCAATGATAATCTCTCTCTGTGTTGTTTTAAATGATTAACTACATTCATAAATAATAGTTGCCTACCATTCTAGTATAGTTTGATCTTTCTCTTGAAACTAATACAGTTTCGTTGATGAGGTATATATGGATTTTCAGGTCAAGAGGAAATGGAATAATAACCTAGTTTCAAGCAACAGAAAACAAAGCTGTTCAACTGAGAATTCATATATCAAAGTGTTATTTTTATGACTGTTTTAAGAAACCACATTACTCCTACCGTTGCAAGTTTACATATAAACTTGAACCGCAAACAGAATATCTGAGAAAATTTTATACACCCTTTAATAATTTGGTTTCTAGTGCTTTGCTATTGTCACCACTAGAAATTAATGCCTTACCTGGAGTCTGGCTACATTCTGTTTCCAGCCAACAGATTTTGTTTTACTTCCCCTGCTAAATGGAAAACAAAACAAGATGAAACAAAAAACAAACCCCCCAAAAAAACAATTTTCTTATTTAGAAATCTTCTCCATCCCATTCTAAAATCTGGTCTCACTTAGATTGGCATGAATCTGGAATAACTGCAGTGTATGCAGTGAAGAGCAGAATGTGAACTGCATCTCTCAGAACAAAGACTATCATACACAGTGTTTTCCAAACACATCTCCAGAGAGAGTGCTATTTGCTTTATTTGCTGTTGAAGAATTAAAGGGAATAATTTCATAACACAATAGTAGGTAGAGTGCCCATCTCCAGCTAAAAATAAAGTGAATCCACATTGTGTCATTGAACAATCTAAAAGTCCACTTCCCAAAGTAAATTCTTTCCAAGCAGAATTCTCCTTGGCAGTTGTTTACACGAAATATACTGCTTTAGGTGAAGAAAGTTTTAGCAAAAGAAACAATGCAATTACACTACACTTTGGAGACAAGGATTTTGAAAACAATATGTAGTAGCCTGCTTCACTGCAGAATATATTTTTTTTAAGCATTCTCTGGAACACAGGATCTAATATTTTTTTGTTGTTTACAAGAAAAATTAATACTTTCCATGCTCCATCAGCACCTCTCAGCTGCATTTTTTCTTGATTTATATTATCACTACAGTATGATGGCATTCAAAAACTAATAAACTAATAAGTCCAATCCCAGATTTAATCACAATTTAGTGTTTACACAAAAAAAAAAAAAGAAGAGTACAATTCCATTACATACCTTCAGAACTATCAGGGCACTCGCTGGTGAGACAAGCAAAATCTCAGTTTCTTGGAAAGTTTGGAATCTAATTTCTCTGCCTCTCTGGAGTATGAACTTTCTCTTACGGTTTTTCCATAAACGTCATCTCATACCATAGAAGCCTTACTGCCAGCACTGCTGTGTGCCCACACAAAAAAAAAAAAAAAAGCCACCAACAATCAAACAAAAACAAACCCCAACCCCCACCCCTCCTGATCATATTCACCCTGTTGCAGCTGCCTAGGTCATGAAGCAGCAGTAGGCAAACGGTGTCCCTAATGGAGGCAGAACATGACAAAAGTAGAGAAGCAAGTTCACGACTCCCGCAGGCCCTGCTTAGCTGAACTAGGCCGTGGACTGGGTGCTCCTTTCCTTCTCCTGTCCTCCTTCTGCTCACAGCAGAGACAAACTTGGAACAATGCTGGGATTTGAAGAACTGCAACCTGGCTTTCTGTCTCTTTAGGGCAGGGGTCCTCAAACTATGGCCCGTGGGCTGGATACGGCCCCCCAGGGTCCTCAACCCAGTCCCCTGGTGGGTACAGACACCCCCCCCACCAGGGTTTGGGGGGGAACCAGGCAGCCACAGATGACCCTGCCACTTCATCCGCGCGCCAGCCCCCTGGTTAAAAAGTTTGAGGACCCCCGGTTTAGGGGCTGTTTAATAACTTGTTTTCCTATTGTAGGAGTTTAAGACCAAACCACAGTGTAGTGCCTGAGGCATTTGTTACAGCAAAGAATTCGACTAGGTTTCTTTCACATATACAGAGACTTCTGTGATTTATTTACATTTTTTCAGGGAAGTTCAGCTTAAAACCACCATTTTTTTTATTTGTTTGTCTGCTTGTAAATCACATCTTACAATGTAGTCACTTTTTTTAGGCTAAACCAAAGAAACCAGCATGCTTGTTCAGTATGATTTTGTAACAGGGATTCAAACCTTCCCTCCACATAACTTAACACATTTAATTCCTATAATAAATAATTTTAGTAAATGAAAAGCTTCACTGATAAGTGTTGCCTGGACTTCCTATCATATATTCTGAGCATATATACATTCACACATATATCTGAAAAGAGTGAGACTTTAGATTTGTGCTTGTTTGGTAACATGGAAAGCAGGCTCAAGTGTTTGCCACAAGATTTATGCGGTGAATTATAGAAACTGCAGGCTGAGGTTTGACCCTCACGGCAACAATTCCGAGAACCTGGGTCCTCTACTGAGCACCCTCTGCCTGAGCCACTCCAGAGCTTTAATTATCAGCACACATGTGCATAAGCAACAAGAATGTTAGTTGAATCTCAAGAATCACTTTAGACTCTCGTTCAACTAAGTGTGGAGATACATCACTGACGAATCTGGAGAGGAAGATGCAAAGAGGATGTGGACTCCTAACAATCTCAAAGACTGTGAGGATAAGGTTGGCTTCCAAGAACAAAAAGATACTACAGGGTGTTCACAACCCAAGGTGTCATTGACAAGTTTACAAATAAAATGCCAGCCAGGCAAAGTGTGTAAAGGCGATGTCCTGTATCTATGTAGAATTAATAAAAGTAGCATATGGAATATTGAGATAAATTGACTAATAGAAATAAAGGAAAGGGAATCAAAACCAAAATTCAAGACTGTATTAGAAGTGCTTGCTGAAATATTACTGAAGAGTAATCACAAGTCTATAAATTTAGGAAGCAACTAAAGAGGCCAGCACAACTCTGGAAGTTCAGGAAGCTGGAAGTCTGAAGGCAGACTGGACAAAAGCGCTGTGTACCACATTGCCATGAAGCAGGCTGTGGGTGGGAGAACATTAAAGAGCAGGAGATAAATCCTATAATGATCTTATAAGGTCACTGGATTTCCATGCCACTGTCAGTCTGAAATCCTGACACAAACTATAAACTATGAGACGGCTATATTTCCTTTCAGATTAACTTGTTCCTTTTACTCTTCAGAGTTTTTTTTCTTTGTTGTTTTCTCACCAGAAAGATGTTGGACAGCTAGATAATAGCCATAGAAAAATACGGCATCAAATTAGTGCAGCAAAGTTGAAAACACAAAGACTTGCCACATTTTTCTTTGGAAAGACAAGGCTGGCAAGCATTACCCATATATGAATACCAAATGTCAGAAAGCATTCAGACAAACAGCAAGCTTCACCAAACTCCATCTTAAAGCAATATAACAGTGTCTTGGCTTGTGCCACTTACAGTTTATCCCAGCTGCTTTCCAAATAGCCCTGGGAGGCTTGGAACAATGACTTCATTAGGTTACAAAATACCAGGCTTCTTGGTTGCACTGCTGCTCCAACAGCAAACAGCATCTGTTCAGTCTGGGAAAAGCAAAACAGTAGTCAGATATAACAAAACATGTATGTCTCCAGTGAATTTAAAACCCCTCACCACAGATGAAAATGCATAGTTGAACACTGCTACGGAGAAGTCACTTCTGCTGCAAATAATCACAGAAATAAAGGGGATCTCATCAGGCTTGAATTCTGTCCCAAAGTTGCACATTTCTTGTACCACATGACAAAACTTTGCCATGAAAATATAGGGATTATCTTTTGCTCTGTTATTCCTCAGTCATCTGCTAATGACAGACCATGGGACAATGACAGACAACAAATTCACAATGTGATAACCAACAGGGGATGTTCGACCATCTCATACTGCATCGACAGCAGTTGTCTTCAAAATAGATTGGGAGATACAAGCAATGAGTCAACACTGGCTGAGAGGGAACATGTAGTCAGCTGAGTGAAGCAAAGCACCACATATGCTTTACCAAACAAAGTGGAAGAAAAAGACTCACAGCAATATCGATACTGAATAATTTCACTGGAAACACTGGTGGACTTATGCATGTGTAACAGGTCAGAATCTAAGGCTGTGTTCAGAGTGAGTGGCAGTGTAATACTTTTCATGAAATGTTTCCATAGCAGAAGTTTGCCAGAGAATGTGCAGCTTTTGTTAATCAGTATTTGTTTTCCCAGATTCCATATTTGATAAATTTCAATAATTTCTTGGCTTTGAATTTTCCTGATAGAGCTGTCTACAAAAAATGGTGCAATTCCATTTGAATTCCATTGGATATCTCCTAAAACCTTGTACTTCTGTTATTTTAACGAGTCCTTGGCAATTTTGTATTAGTACTGCCAGTACTGGTTATTTTTTACTTAAACTAAAACCCAGAAAAACAAATCCCAGTTCTAATTAAGCCAATGGAAACTCAGTCATAAAATTACTTAACCAGTGAGTAAGTCTGAAGTTTATTGTTAACCCTGTTGGTGTTGGAGCTGATAACAGCCTGATAAGCATCAGCAGGGGCAATGCTCCTGATAGCAGCTGAAGGGGGATAATTTTCTGCAGACCACATGTTCACAGAAATACGTCTCCTGACTAAAGCTGGACTTCCTCCAGTCTAATACTCTGTTTTATTCTGCACCAATTACCTTTAATACAAAGCTAGTTTTTCAGGAGAGTAAGTTCCCTAGAATAGTCAAAGGCTACATCATGCCAGCCAGTGCCAGAAAATGTTCCCATTCATCTTAAGTTTACTAGCACAGACTAGATGTAAAGCCATATTCTCTGTTTTAGAACTCGTTCAAGCCTGAAACATGAAAAAATCAGGGTGGAACACTAGCAGGTCAATGCAATTGGATCAAAACTGAAGGGAACGATCACTCTGTGGTCAAAATCTTTTTGAATTTAACAATTTCCAAGTCTTGTTTCTTCTTCTGTCCTATGGGGAAGAAGGGAAGAGCTCTAAACCAGTATTCAAACCCAGCCCGAAGAAGTTTTGCTGCAGCTGCTGGGACAGCAAACCGTAGACATCGGTCCAACAGTTAAATCTCATTCTCCCCAGCAATGGCAATGGTTTCAATGGAGTTATCAGGCAGTGAAAGGGTATTTTGCTGGGTTAAACACGTCACTAATTCCTAATACCCACTGGCTAGGTAATAAACGTACTTTTTCCATATGTTATATGATTTTTGTATTGGGGGGGTTGCTACACAACTGGTCAAGGTGGCATTTTATGCAGCCTTCAACAAAAAATAAAGGCTGTTCTTGCTCATAGCACTTCGTGTTTTCTAAAGCTGCCATTTCTGCAGACACTAGATTGACTTTTTTAATTATATTTTTTTAAACACTAGGCAACAGTAAAAATATTCTTATTGTTAATTGCCTTTGTTTTTCTCTTTCTCTTTACAACTTCCTTCTACAGCAGATTGGTGCCCCTGATGCTGTATCTCTGCAGTGTGGCAGCTCACATTGCACAGCATCCAACAGGGGAAGCATGTTATCTACACAAGGAAATAAGACTGTATATTTTTTTCTCCACCCACACATCAAAACAAAAGTCACAGAATAGGTCAAATAATTATGGTTTGCATGACATGGTTTCATTCTTCAAACGTTTCTGTTTGTTAGTTGTCAACTTAGACTCAACAAACAATAATAGCATTTCTGATTTTAAAGCCAGTGGTACTATTTATAACAATTGTTTGGCATTTTCATTGACTAATTGTATCCTTATTCTAGCTGAATCACTTTTCACAACAAATATTTTTGTATGAGAAGTAGAGAGACACAAAAAGTGGATCCCTTATGGCAAAAGTGTCACAGGTTTTAAAAGAAAAAATTACTCGTTTTATGTTCATATTTTTGTCTTACTAAAAATATGTCTCAGTCCTAAAGATATAAAGGATAATGGGGTTTAGTTCATTTATTTGAGAAGTCTCTTCATTATTAGCATCAGTACATGGATTTACTGAGCCAGTTGGCCATGGTCACTCAAATTCAGGCATGTTGATGGTTTAGTGCAACTGTGTGGTAAAACGTACTGTGCTTTCAAACATTCTTCCCTGAATTTTAAGCTGTAGAATTTTTGCCTCACTTTTGCACAAACTTAAAGCAGACACATGGTCTGTTATGCATGAGCCAAAATATGGTAACTCAGCAACATGAATGGTATATGA
The DNA here is from genome assembly GCA_035590215.1 of Microhierax caerulescens. Classification (NCBI taxonomy): domain Eukaryota; kingdom Metazoa; phylum Chordata; class Aves; order Falconiformes; family Falconidae; genus Microhierax; species Microhierax caerulescens. The sequence goes on along the minus strand of JAVJGJ010000014.1, from coordinate 9,084,399 downwards.
CACACACACCCAAACCCAAAACAACCAAACTCCCTTCTTCTTAGTATTCCCTTTAACTGAACAAAATTATCTGTTTTTTAAATATTCAACATTATGGCAAGTCAAAAACCAAGTTGACAAAGAGGGACCAAGTTCCAGATTAATGAGTCTCCCAAAAGGAAGAGAATTTTGGTCCAGTGTAAAAGAGATCAAAACATGGTGGAAAAGTCTGAATAAAATACAGTATGTAACCTCTGCCTTTCTAATTCCATTAGCGGTGATTCCACTTCTAAAAATTACAATATGACTTTGTTTTGCACCGATATCGCTAGCATTGCAAAATACGAGTAAAGACAAGGCAGTGATGGTTTTTTATGCAGTACAGCAAACTGAGGTCAGCCCGTGGTGGGTAATTTAAGACTGACCCCGAACACATCTTGTGAACCACCCCTCACACTTCATACTCAGTGGGATTTAGCTAATTAGCTCTATGGCTTGTAAAAAAGACAGTCTTGTTCTTTTACGGGAAGGATTTACTGATCAGCTTAAAAGGTCTGAAACCCTCTCATCCATCCTACTTCCTTCAGCCTAGGCTCTGCAGGCAAATATTCTGGTCCAGTGCAATAAATCTTACAGCCAGAACCTTAGCTTTGCCATTTCTACACTTCCCATCTCAACTGCCACTTGGTTAAGTATTTGCAAAAAAAGCCTGCAAGGAAAAATATCTTCACAAAGCTCTTCCTGAGATTTTTACTACCAAAAAGGGTTATTTAAGTGCCAGTTTTTTTCTGTCTAGCACAGCCCTTCTTCCTAATGTCAGAAATCCCTTTGGTGGAGCATGAATGGTGCTGGCTGTCAGATCTGTGGATTTTACTGTCTTGTCACATCAGAGATAATCTTATTATTTCTTCCTTGAAGTTGCTTCCTAAAGATGAAGAAAATGAAAAGCTACAAATGAAGAGATAGAAAAATGAAGTAAAACCCACAGCACATTATGGAGTAGAGAAAGCTGTAAATATCAGGAAATTTTCAGGTGATACACTTCATTCCAACCTGCTCAATTCCTTTTTATGCCTGATTATTTGGCTGGGATGATCCCTAGTTTCAGCAACTCCCCCCTGTGTATGAATTAAACCTCTAATGAGATATTATAGTGTAACTGATTTCCCAAAAATCCTTTACAAAGTCTATGCATAACAAAGAATTGAATTCATCCCAAATTTTAGGCAACACACTTAACATCTCTTCTCTCACCCCAATAAATCAATAAATGCTTTGGCTCTTCTTGGTTGCTTGGAGCCACTAAATGTCCTGCTAAAGGAGCTGGTTTGTCCCAGTATGGATTTCTAGAGCTGGCCATTTAAACTTGGCAAAGGAACACAGCTAAAGTCCTCCCAAAAAGGCTATCTCATGATCGGCAGCTTTTACCTCCCCCTTTCATCTCCTTTTACCCACTCCTCACAAATATTTGTTATGCTAGTCCTTCTTTTGTGTTCTGGAAATATTATGGTTTGTTAAAGGAGTTGACAGGTTTGGACATGTACTGGAAATATTGTCATGATCCTTTCACAGTTGAATAAATACTCTGGTCTTAATGCAAATATATATATGGATATATACATCCTGGCAGATGTACTGTTTATCCATAGCATCCATAGCACATTATTCATTTATTTACTCTTATTATGTCTAACATAAATAGTCCGCAAATCCAAACAGAGGAATCCAAACTTTTAAAACCTTTTTATATTGGTCTTCATTTGTATCATGCTCAGAATTATTAACCTCAAAAGACAGAAGACAGAAGCATATAATCACAGACTGGTTTGGCTTGGAAGGGATGTTAAAGACCATCCAGTCGTCCCCCCCCCTGCCATGGGCAGGGACCTTCCACCAGCCCAGGTTGCTCCCAGCCCCGTCCAGCCT
>JAVJGJ010000014.1:9062116-9080177 GCA_035590215.1 Microhierax caerulescens | reverse complement strand
GTAGAGGTTCAAGACATTCTAAAGGCTCAATTCTTCAGTCTTTTTTCTGGTTCCTTGAAATTAATGCCATCCATCTGAGAAATGTTTCCTTATGTCATGACACTAATACTTCAGTATAGCAGTCGGTTTTGTTCATTAAATAAGAAAACATTTGTAGCAGATTTCTGGTTCTGTTTGGGTTTTTTTTTTTCCATACAATTAAATAGAATGTGATTCTTCATTTCAGCTGACAGGCAATAACAATTTTCACAAGTCATCAAAATTATTCACAAAGAGGAGGAAATCTAGTGAAGAGATATGTCAGATGACTGTTGCTTATTTAATGCCTTGCTTACAAATGAAGAAATAGAAAGTAATTGAAAGAGAAACTGAGAATTTGTCGTCACCCATTGCATAGTATAGGCTGTCATAAAGTAATTCTTAGGTATTAGGAGAACCAGGAATGTAACTGCTTGAGGATTTAAATTAAAGGAAGAGGGACGATGAGCATGTTCTCCTGGGTTAAATATGCTTCACTGTAACTATAAATCAAACATAATCAATAGCAAGAAATACTAGTGACATGTTCTTGGGAGCCACAGAAGAGTAATGAAAAAGAAGCAGTTTGGAAAGCACTCCAACCTGATGCTTTAGAAGAGAGGTTTTCATGAACATTGATTGTTGGAGACTTTTTATTTGTTGCGAGATATGCAAAAGCACTTGGCTTTGGCAAGACCAGCTAAACAAGCACTGGTCCATCATTTAGGTTACTAACTTCATAAAATTCATTCTAATGACAAAAGCAACAGTAAGTGTGGCATGATGAATCTTGTGCACAAAGCCACCAGCTTCAGGGAAACTTAAAAATCCTAAATCCTAAATCCTAAATCTTCTTATCTTCATTTGCAAATATAGGATGATCGTGTATCTACCGTACTTACAAGGCATTAGAAAGATGTTTAGAAAACACTCTGAAGATGAAAACACTTACTAAACACTAAATATACCATTGCCAAGAATGACAGATCTTACATATGTCACATTATACATATAAGGGCAATACACTTGAGAATATAATAATGTAATGGCTGTTATTTTACTATTCTGTCACTGTTATACGTAATACCTGACACAGAATCTAACATTTTAAGACCATTTACAGTTATCTGATCATATACTCTAACTTTCTGAATGTTACAAGTAATATAATTTTTCTCAGATTTTCTTATATGGAGACTGGGAACTCATTTGAAGAAAACCTACTTGTCATTACTAAACCAACACACCTGATTATCAGCACTTCAGCTCTGATGAAGTAATCAATAGTCCTGAAAAACATGTTACTTTCACAGACTCTGAAACACGTTTGCCTGGGAAAATTGCATGCAATTATCACAAAATCTTAGCAATAAGGAGTTTAGATCCTTCCTCATACTGCAACTGAGACTTATTGTGTCCTAGTCCTTTACAGGAAAAGACAAAATATCTTGTAATCTTGGTGTCTACCATATTCCACAGCAGGAATGGGCCTTAGAATATGTTAAATTCAGGCTGTAATCTGGTGTAATTGATCTTTATTTATTTGGGTTAGAAATTTAAACAAGCAAAACAAACAAACAAACAAACAAAAAAATCACTGTGATTTGCATACAGTTGCTAACTTATCATGGAACCGAGAACAGCTCTGCCCGATGCTTTACTGGACCCTCCAGTTAGTAAAAATGATCCATGATTGTTGCTGGAAAATTCTGAGCAAGTCCCTTCAGTCCTCTATGCCTCAGTACACCACTCCGCATGGAGATGGATGATACTTTGGAAGTGTCTATTTCTATTCCTCTGAAAGGACCTAGACGACTTGCTTATAGAGGATGCTTGGCTTTTGGATTGGCGAAGTTAGGTGAGTTCCTCAATTAAATCCCATATTTTGAGATTGGCTGGTGAAAGGTGAAACCATAAAAGCTTGATACCACTACCAAACCTTTCAAAAAATGTCAAGGGTATGTAATAGCTAGTGACCTTGTTCCCAGGATTGTCTTACCAGCTGCCTTGTTCAGTCTGAAATGAGATTTATTTTCAGTACGTGCTATATAAAGCCATAACAGTCACACTTTTTGCTGTTTCCTGGTGGAAACAAGAAAAAAAATCAGATTTATTAAAATAAGGAAGAACGTGAGGCAGACAGCAATAAATCCAAGGATGTTCTCTTCATAGCTCTGTTCTCTTTTTTTACATCAGTATGAAGTGGTACATTATTACTATAATATTGTGTGAGCTGATTCTCCAGTGCTACTCAAAGAAGCAAGGTGGCCCAAAGAATTACCAATGGCATTGATGATAATGTAACATTTACTGCTAGAGATTCTCTTCATATTCAACCCAAGCTGCTCACCAAAGGATGGTATGATCCCTTAGCTAGTAGACCTTGGTAAAACAGTCCCAAGCAGTTCTCTAATGATTTTTCACAACACCCTCCTGCTGAATGCCACCAGCCTATATGAATCCAGAGGGTGAGAAATGGGTTTGGACACTGAGTTATCAACTGGGGTTTAAGCCTCACTGATTTCATGTACAAAAGTGAACAAGACTCACAAAGTCTGACTCTTCAAAAGTCATGACTGCGCTTGGTTTTCTCTGTGCTTTGAGAATTCCCTGGCTTCCCTTGGAGCCCTCCCAAAACCCATAGCCACGGAGCCAGGCATTTTGCTCCTGTGAGGGGTTGTTCACATCCTGCTATGCACAGGATTATTATTTTTTACACTTTTACACTGCAATCAACTCCTGCACTGAAGTATTTCCAAAAAAGCCAAAGCATCACACCCATGGCTTTGTCTTGCACTTACTTTAAAATGCTTTCAGCTTTTGCTTCTGTGTTTTGTTTATTTTTGTTGCTTTGGCAGAAAAAAATAATTTCCAATCTCACCAAGAAAAGCACTACCAAAATGTCCAGCTCATATGGCTCTTTCATTGGTTTTGGTGAAATTTCTTTTACCTTCTTTCCTTTTTCTTTTTTCTATTTAGAATTTATAGTCAGCCATACTTAGAAATATCCAAGAGTTCAAATAGCAGTATAAGCTGACAGTAAATTACACAGACTAATACTAGTACACACAGACAAATCCTTTCACAGAAGAAAACACTCTTTTGGAAAAATTTCTATTACCGACTACCCACAAAGATTTTTATTTTTTTATTTAGACTTTTTTTCCCCTACTGAAAATATTTAATAATAAAAAAGTTTTATAAAAAAAAAAAAAAAAAAAAAAAAAAAGAGAGAGAAAAATTAGAGGCAGAAAAAAAACCAATGATCTAGAACTCTAGAACCAAGAGCCAGAAACCTATTTATGTAGACAGTCAGCTTCAACCAATGTTCCAGCCCTGCACATGCAGATTAACTGCCTGGTGTCCACTCTAATGTATTTTTTTCTCCACTTTAAATGCTTCTTTATGCATTCTGTGGAGCTCACAGCACCTTGCCTCTCCTAATCAGTGGCCTTCACGCAGGAACAGCTTCTGTTTGTATCAGAACTTGTGACAAACTAGTGACCAAATCTCCATCATAGAAGAAAAAAAATTCTCATTTGAGAACAAAGCAGGATTAGGACCCAAGTCTTCAGAAATATTCTTTTTTAACTCAGTCAGGACCCAAATCTGAATGTGCCATAAGGTACTGCCATCTGCCCAATTATCTCATCCTAAGAATCTACAAAAACATCAGTTGCAAATAAAAATGAACAATTTTTAGGAATACTCCAGAAATCTGAATTCAAGTAAGAACTGTCAGCAAGCCAGGCTGAATATTCTTTTCTACTGAGTTGTGGTATTTTATACTTGATAAAATAGTACTTATAAAATGAAAAGATTATGTGCTTTCATCTTCTATTGAGTTTAACATTTAAATAGCTCACTTCTAAAATGAATGCATCTTTAAGGATACAGCATATGTAATAATATGTAACTTACTGCCAGCAAGGTAGAAAAAATTTAAGGACTTTGAGTTACATACGGACCGTAACAGCACAGACTGCTCTTGGCACAGCTTTCTGCCACCCTCCTTCCTACGGACTGGCTGTAGAACAAGACAGCTCAAAGCTTAGTAAAGTCAGGAAGGAAAAATAATTTTTAAAATGTCTGGCTAATAAATGCAATTACACTCTATTTCTTAGCTTTAATTAAGAATACAGATTACTGTAACAGTCAATGCTGATGGCAATAGTTTCACAGCAATTTTTTCAAGTAAACAATTAAGCAGAAGAAGTAAGTCCGTGGGGAAGTTGCAGTCCAGATAAAAGCAAAGCAATCTCACCCCTCAAGGGTGACTGTCTCACTGATTTGGACCAGTTCAGACTATCACAGTTACCAGTAATATTAATTACCAGTAAGACAGTGTATCGCACACTCCTATCATCAGGCACTCACTAGTTATCAATATCAAGATATTGATAAAAAGTTACAAAATGTACTGTGGTGCCAACAGTGCCTTGAGATTTATATCAAAAAGGGACAGTAAAACTTCAAAGATAAACATAATTGTTTAGAAGAATCCACAGAAACACAGAATTGGATGTCTATGAAATATCTCAGGATTAATGTGAAATGTTTTGGCCCATGCCATAGAGGAACCTAGTGAGTACGTGCTCTCGAAAATGAGTGTGTCATGTCCTCTTTGGACAATCAAACTGCAAAAAAGTCTTTTAAAATGTCTATGGAATTGAAGATCCTACGATTACTTAGAAGTAAGACAATGCACATAGTAATTGCAATACCAGAACCAGAAATCACTTCTGCTACAATGGGGAAGGTGCTGTGTATACTGTGATCTGTATAACACTCTTGTGAAAAGTATTTATTGCAGGACAGTTAAAGTCTGATGTAGTGGAAAGATGATTGTTAGTTTTTATAAGGAAGACATATTTCTGCAGCAGATAGAAATCCATTAGGTCTTATAGCTTCTTTCATCTTCATATATTCATGTATTCCAGTCTTGGCTATTCTAGAATAATATATTCCAGATCTGGCATAGCCTTACTGTAATGGAGAAATGTTCTATAATGCTGACCTATTATAACAGACACTAGATGCAATTTCATGCATTTATGTAACATTTAAATGGATTTATTCAAATTGGTAAAAACCTTTCTTTAGTTCTTCCAAATAATGAACTATTCAATGTTATATTGACAAAAACTTATAGACTCTTCTGTGCTAATGTATTCCACTCTCAGTCCGCGGGGTGAGAACATTTTCACAGAATTTCTTTGCAGATTAATTGATCTAACTGCAGTGAGGGCTCTTATCATTCTGCCAGAGCTGAATTCTGCTACTAATCGTAATGCAATCGGTGCAGTTGTGCTGCACTATGAATAGCACAGGAGAAGATCATGTTTATGATGAGGTGGTCCTGAATTCAGTAAGACCACTGTAGACAGAGGAGAAATGGAGCAGCAATAAGTAACAAAATAAGCAGGCAAGGATCCAAATGTTTAGAGAGCATCTCTGTCAATGAAAGAGCTCTGAAATCCCTCTGTCAACAAAGAAGTATCACTAGGGTGCCACTTATTACTTTTATTGGCATCATCCCTGCTGTAGATGCTGTTAGTCAGCCCTGCAAGGAGACATTGTGCTGCTGTTGCTTTGTTCCCATGCACTGCAGAGGGGTAGGCAGAGGTATAAGTGGAAGGATTATTGTGAGTTTTGGATGAAAACAGTTCCTTTACAAGATCAGGAGTCCATGCCAGTGGTGGGGAACAAGTCTCCACAGACTGACACTTTATCCTTTTCTCCCTATTTGAGCTGACTACGAGTACAGTATGGTGGTGGTATACATCAGTAGAGCATTAGGGGTATAGGCATGGTTAAAACATTTATTTATGTAAGGGAGAGGACATTTTCACTTATCTTTATAAAAGTTATATGTGTCATTTCATTTGGACTCCATAGTCAATGTAAAGAGACAACTACTTCTAAGAGAAGATCCATCCTCCCACCTTAGACATTTACATCAGGAAAGGAAAAGCTGTTGTCCAGAGATGTTTTGTGCTCTATCTTTCCAAGAAACAGGGAAAATATATGACTAGCAGAGACTAAAGGCTCATCTTCAGCTACCTACAATTAGGTGAGCAGCATTACTTTTACTGTTTTCAGTGGGAGGTAACGTGGCCTTTCTCAAAATCAAATTTCTTTCTGACAATAGCATCTATGGGAATGGAATTGAGAGCATATACATCTGACTGCAATTTCCAGTTCACTTAATTGTCGATTAGAAAGACTCAGTATTTTGCAGAAGGAAAAGAAATAATTCAGCTGGCTGAACTGACTGGCTAAATGGATGAGGAGAGGGTGTGAATGTTGCTTATCGTGAGTTTAGCAAGGCTTTCAACTATGTCTCCTGTAACATCCTCATAGACAAACTAATGAAGTAAGGACTGCGTAAGAGAACAGTGTGGTGGATTGAAAACTGGCTGAAGTGCTGGGCTCAACGTGTTGGGATCAGCAGCACAAAGTCCAGCCAGATACCAGTCACTAGTGCGGTACCCCAGGGGCCGAACTGAATATGTCATGCTGACACAGTCACTCACCTCCTTTTAACCTCATATCTTCTTTTGAGCCATAGAGGATTTTCTGGCTCCGGTGCACTTTGGAACTTACCCCTCCAGGAAGCCACCAAGGCTGCATCTCTCACAGAGACCAATTATTTTAACTCCAATTATTCTCACTCTCAGTTTGATTTGATAAAGAAACCACTTTGTTTTCTATACATTTCTACTGTCTAGGCAGCTTACTGATGCTTCTCCACAAGCCTGTTTCTCTTTGTGTGCATTGGATTTCAGTACCATATCCCAATTTCTAATTGTTGTTACCTGCAAGACCAGAAGTTTGCCTTTAGCCTTTCCAACTGTCTTTGCTCAGAGCCTGCAGCAACTGCAGCCAGATACAGTTAAGGAAAACGGCTGTGCTGTGTGATTGACAGCTCCAGGGTCTGAGCTGTAGGCTCTTCTTTGGTGAAGGAAGCAGCAGTGAGTTTTCTTCACAGATTAATTATGTGGGGAAAACCCACAAAATGTCTTTGAGTTCAGTAAGAGTTTTGTTGAATTAGGTACCACAAAATTTTGCCCCTGGACTGATTCGGCTCTTTGAAGTCATCTTACAGAGTATCCCCAAACATCGGGAGCCTCTCAGTTTTAATGACATTTCCCTTAGTGACAGACTTAGAAATAGCATCATCAAGCATAATGATGAAGGGATGGGTTAAAATATGGTGTTAATGCCTCTTCTGAGCTGCTAACATCTATTTTGTAGCTGATAAATTCCCTGGGCTAAATTACACCCTTGGATAGGAAATGGCTATCACAAAAACCAACCAACGGGAGTTTGACATGGTCATCAAGGGATGATAAGCAGCCCTCAGGGAAAACAGTATAAACACACTGTCTCTTCTACTAGTCAATCCCACTAATCAAGAAACCAGAATGTGATAGAAAAATATTGATGGTGAACAGATGCATTTGCTGAATGATTATTGCAAGTCTAGTTTCTAAAGCTAACATATAGAGCAGAGCACTCAATATTTTACCATGAACTTTAGAAGTCTAATTAAGTGTAACTATCAATTCTCTGCAAAGCACCAGAAGTGTGGCAAATGTTTTGCTAAAGGTCACCTCTACATATGAAACATTTTCTAAATAACTTAGCTGAAATACAGGTAATATACTGACTCACTGGCACATTGCATTCTCCCCATCTGTTATGTCCCCATGCTTTTCATCTTATATTGTAAATTCTTCAGGACATTATCAAAGTGATTCTAGGAGCCCTGGACACCATAGGTGGGATTCACTACTTTTAGGTGTCTGTGGTACAAAAGAGCCACTCCAAAGTCTCCACTTATTCAACACATTAAACAGAGGTGAGTATGTAGTCCTACCAGACAACTAGAAGCTGAGACACATCAAAATTAAAGCTCATAACGAGCATGAACTTGGCATTAATATGCAGACGGCCTGTTTGGTCTCACATTTAGGTTAATGAGAACTCTAAGTAAGCACTGAGTATCAGATCAACCATATTTCAGTGCTGGACCAAAGCTAAAATCCTACCCACATTCTTCAAACAGGGCTTTGTTTTCCAGCTTCTGATGCCTTTCTGTGTGCCATGACTTTTCAAACCTGAATAGGCCATCAACTTAAGAATACTTGCAAGAGCTTCACAGACCTAATAAACTTATCATAAATTATCATTATCCTTCATATTTAGTTATGCACGTTTCCTAATTTCTTGACAAAATACCTAACCCCCAAGATGACCTGGAATCACTTTATTCTAATTCCATGTTTTCTTTTCAAAGTGAGTGTATTTAGAAGCATTGTCTGAAGAGAAAATATAAAAAGATTTGTCTGCCACTGAAACATGAAGCACTGGGAACAAAGTGCCTTGTAGTTCTTCCTCCCACTGGAACATGTCAGTATGCCCATGGTCTGTGGACCTGACACATATGAGAGCATCTTGCTGTTATAAAATCAGTTGGATGGAAGTGATTGCTGTTGATGTTTGTTTTGCTTAATGGTATATTACCTGTAAGCTTCAACAAAAGTATCTGTCAAAGACAGTTGGAGCATTTTGAACACCTGCATCCCAGGCTGGTGCTGTAGTCATTGATGTGAATTAGGAGTGTTTTTACGAGGCTTTATCTCAAGTCTCTGAATTTTACGTTGATCTGGCCTGTGTACTGGTAACACATTGTACTGAAATTAAAATGTAATTTACATGTTAAAAGCCAGACCCAATAACGAGTTAGAGTCCGTGCTTCAAGTTAAGTCATAGTGGGTTGCCACCTCGAAACTGCAAAATAAATTTCCCAAGCCTGCAACAATCCACAAATTCTGCTTTTTAGAGAAAGAGCCCAAGGGCACCCGGAGCCTCTGAATGATACTACCTCACTGCATGCAGGATGTAGTGCAAATTATTTCCATCTTTCACCATGAAGATGATACTGGAATAACCCTGAAAGTCCTAGAATAGAAGTTAGCAAGGCATCACTTTTTAAGGAACAGTGGTGACAAAAAAGTGCTTCTATACAGAATAGTCTCTTCAACTAATGCTATTATAGCTTGTTTCTGCATTTTTGAAACAGGCATATTTAAGAACTTTTGTGAAATAAGCCTGTGGAGACTAATTAGTTGTTATATAATCCTATTGATGTCATTTGTTTTAGCAATAGTTTTTTTTCTTTAATAAACCAAAGGGTAAGATCCTGTCTTAGAAAATAACTGGCTTAGGATAGAAGCACTATGCCCTTCCAAGGTTTATCTGTGGTCTTTGATGTTTTCCTCTGTGCGTTTCTTTACCTCTCAAGGTCAGACTCAAAACTGAATATTGCAGAAAAAAGAAAATAAATGAGCACTGCGTATTGGGGTAGATTGTTACCTTGTCTAAAAAGTCATTTCATCCGAGATCCTCTCCTTCAAGACTGAAATCCTTCCACCCTGAAAAATACCTTGCTCCTCTTCCAGTTGTTCTTATTGCAGAACAGTCAATTTCCTAAATCCTGGTGACTTACAGAAGTTATTTGTTGGATCAGAATTGGCCCAAGCATAAAAAACTGCTGTCCTTCCTGACAAAACACATCTCAGACAGACTTTGAAGAATAGGTAGAATGAAAAGCTGATTTTTTAGCTGACTGAGGTTGTAGTAAACTATTTTTTAAGGAGCTCAAAAAGAAGTCGGTGCCTGCTCGGTTCCAGAAAACAGGGTGAATGATCCAGGCATCCTGGAGCTGCCACCCCCTGGTGTAACATAAAGCCCACATACCGTAGGATCTGCCTTTTGACAGCAGTCTATAGGTCTTACCTTAGCTGTCTCACCTCTTCTTTTTCTTTAGGCTCATGTCTTCACTTTCTTTAGAACAGGGCAAGACCCTTAGTCCTATTCACTAGCTAGTGAAGTTGGTGAACATCTCACGTACGGAACAGAAAATGTGCTCATGCAGAAAATTAAAATAGATTTTAAGAAGATAGGGTAGACTGCAGGATGGGGCACAGGGTTTGGTCAAAGGTGTTAACCAGCCACTTACACATAACAAGCTCCTTTTATTCTCCCTTCTCCCCATTTTCCCAAGCTTTCTCTTTTCCAATCCATCTTCATGTCCCCCTTTTTCTGGCCCCATATCCCACCAAATAAACAACCCTGACAATTACTTTTGCCTCTCAGTCCCACTTTGCTAGCTTTGTGCCCAAACTTGGTTTTTATGATGCTGTTACCTTGATCATCTCAGCCATCCCAGGTGTTGCTGAAGCAGTTTCCCAGGCCACCTCAATTCCCTGGAGGTCTCCGGTGCTCTTCTCCAGGCGTTGGTGTATTCTGGCTGTTTCTCACACAATTCCCCCTTGAACACCTGTAAAATTTTCCATCCCTTAGGGTGTTAGCGGTGACTTTTGTCACCTTCTCACCATATAAGTTATATCCAGCAGGTTCACATGGTCCGTTCAGCTAGCTAAGCCTCAGGCCAGAGCCTAGTCATCAGCCTGCTCACCTCACAATGGACATTTTTATTGATGAAGAGCCAGCTTTGAGGATTAATTTTCCTACTTTTAATTGCTTTTTTCTTTGGACAAAGAGTATTCTGGAGGTAGACTTTGCATACACTACTATTGTAAAACCCTGACATGGGCAGGTTAAATGGCTATATTAAGGGCAATACTCATTTCACTTACATTTAAATACTCAGAAATAATCTAAACGGGCTAAATCCAGGTGATTCCTCTAAATTTTTATAGGTACTGAAGAGAAATGGACAACTCAGATTTGATTTGATCCCATCCTATTCGCAGTGCCTTAAGAGACACATTGACTAATCCTCTGAAAGGAGTTTACATTGACATATACCTTTAATATAACTGATCTCAGGTGCCATGAACTCAACCCTAAGTGCATTCAGGACTGATTAGTCATCTTAATCAATGCAAATATTAATTAGAGGTCATTTTCTGATTACTACTTTTCCCAGGTAAATGATGAATCATCTAGATTTGATTGCAGTTTCAGGTTTGAAAATTTTTGGGAAAAATTTTTCCCAAATTCTTTGCTTTGCAGGAATAATTTTGTACAAAACTGGAGCACTCATACTGCTTGCATAGTGGAATCCTCAGAATACCTGGTTTCATTGCTGGAGGAATTGCATTTCAAGCTTAAAATTACTCCACCAAAATGAATCCATCAGTTACAGTAACCACATGGTTACCATGCTGGACAGAAAATGCTTCGTGCAGAGTTTGTAGATAATATACAAGGTGACTGTGAATAATTTGATCTGGACACATGAAACAAAAATAGCAGACCTGCCTGTAGCGACACTTCTATCTTGTGAAGTTACTTCTTCCCAAGTGAGCTGTGACCCTCCAGGGTAAGCGGATTGTAATCAAAGAAACTAGAGACTACAGACATTAGGGGCATGTTCAGGAAAGATGAAAAGTCAGCCAAATAATTATAGCTGTGAGCACTTTTGATTGCCCTCCACATGATCAAAATTACATATTCAAAAAGCTAGGAACTTGGCCATTGAGTCCCTTATAGCAGTTTTTATCTTGACAAAACACTTCTTAACTAAGACTTATTTTGATGGCTTCCATATTCTAAAAATATTATTTTTCTTAATGTTTATAAAATGTGTATTTCATATATTATATAAAGCGGCATTTCATTTATTTTATGTATTTTAATGATTCAACAATTAAATTATTCCAGAAAATTTGTTTTATTGAAACAATTATTTATTTTGTTAAACGATTCTGTATTTTAAGAGTTCAAAGTATCAGCATTTCTTGCAGGACAGAATCCTTCTTTTCCAGCCATCAGTGTTCATGTTTCAAACTGTGAGTGTTTTGTTTAACCTCTACTGTTATAGCAAACTCTATCCAGTGGTCCTTCTGAGTGACAGAAGAAGTTCTTAAATACAAGCTAGATGAAGGGAAAATTATATAAAGCTAGAAAGAACTTTCTACCAAGTTTCTTGCAATGAAAGTCACAGAATTTTCTCTTTTCCAGCCCAGCATCTTGGAAGAGTTTCCAAACGAACTCCCAAGTCAGCCAGTCTCCCCAGTAAAGCATTTCTACACTCTGCCTGAAGCATGATTAATCTCCCAAAGATTACGATGACGCAGTTTTCACATTCTAGCAAAGGGTCCTCTTTTCTTTCAGACTGCCAGATCTCCCAGACAATAAACCAACACATTCAACCTGTAAATTGATCAAAACCAGAGGTGAGATGTATGGCTAAAAGCTAATCAGGTCCAGTTCAAACCCATCTGGGAAAGAACCCGCAACAGAAGCTTTCACATTCTCCCTGTCTTCCAGCACAGATAAACACAAAGTTGGACTGGGGAGGGAGGTGCTCTGGGGTTTTCCTTTGCTATAGTGCCTATGCATCTATCTTTAGGACAATCTGGCAAATGTAAACACCATTTACCTCTGGGCCACAATCTAACAATGTAAAATATACAGAGCTGGAAGGTAAATCTGTAGTTCTCCTTGCAAAACATGACAGAAAATTTCCTACTCGAGATTTGTGGATAAGTATTTCCTCTAGGCACATGTGCCCATCTACTGGTCCTTTTCCAGGTCATTTTAAAGTTTTTTATTTGAAAAGGCAAAGACATTACACCTTAAAGAAAAGACTTGGATCCAAGCATATTACTTGTAAATTAATTAATTAGTAAGCTTCAGATTCACAGCATCACAATTAATCAGTTATTATTCCCTTATCTAACAGCTGGGAATCTACAGCAATGACAGGCAAGATTTCGAGAGGAGGCAGGGATGGATCCACAAGATCCTAGTGTTTAATCACTATGTTGTTTCCTTGATTTAACCATTCAGCAACTCTAAAATATACAGGAAGATTCAATTTGTGCAGGGTGAGGTTCTGCTGATGCAGTTCCCATCTAGTACCCTAATCTGTTCTCATCTGGTATCCTCTGCTACAAACGGTTGGTCAGACTCATCAATATGATAGATACTGCTCTGGCTGAGTGAACTAGAAATCTAGCAAGAACTGCAAACTCTTCAAGCTAAACTGAACTCTGAATCACCTGTACCTGTAGTCTGGAGAAAAACAGGTCAATACACTTTGCAACTGATTTTTACTGATATATTTTGCATTGTTAACATACAACAAGTAAGTTCATTTTGTAAATTTTTTTGTTGGGGCCTTCTTGAGTGTGATATGTTTTCATTTTTCCTGGCTTTTTGTTTGGTTTGTGTTGGATATATATATATAATTTATTTTTTTTTCCAGTCCTGGATGTGCAAGACTTGAAATGCATTGAAGAATAATTGTCAGTTTCTCGGCACTGGACTCAAAATAAATGAAGCAAGTGGGGAGGACTGGTTTTAAGTCAACAGAAAGAAGGGGGCTGATTTGGCCTCTAGAGAGGGTCAAAGGTAAGTTAATCTTTAGAAATGAGACAGTCACGAAGGTGCCTGACATCAGAAGATAAGATTTTAGCTGTACTTTGCCCTTTCTAGGGGGAAGATTTAGAACTGACAAGAACACGTGATGGAAAACGGTAAGAAAAGAAGCATGAGTGAACAACAAGAGCACTTAAACCCACTGATTAGGACTTTTCTTGCTCTTTCACTGCATGTCACTTCTCTGTTTCTTCTCTCTTTGAACAGGGGTTGAGCAGGCAGCTATAAGACTCCTGCTATCAGATAACCAGCACAGCCTCAGGCGTCAGTGTGAGGAACATCTTTCTATCAATTCACATTTCTTCACACAATACTGGCAGGCTAATTTTGTATCAGCAGGCTCTGAGTGGTTTCTATCTACCACATCACTAATACCATAAGAGGTACTGTGTGTCTTCCACAGACTAAGTAGTAAAAAAACCCCAAAAAACCCAGAGTCCTCAAAACAAGCTTTCAGGTTGATTCAGCAAAGGTATGACTGCATGAAGTGCTTTCTGCTTGGTCCAGTAGTAGCAGGATCAATAATTACGAAATCAGACCTTCAGGGGTGACCTATTTTTATTCCTTAGAAAGGAATGCCCCCAAAATCCCCCTGGAATAGCTCTAATGGGCAGAAAGAACCTGTATTTATTAGCACAATTTGTAGGATTCAATGAGAAGCAAAAAGTCCCTGGATGGAGTGATCTGCAAACGCTGCACCTAGATAAAGAAGGACACGGCCCCACAGGGTAATGAACCCTGCATCCCTCTCATCGTCTTTAAGCAGGTAAGAATAGGTCTGTACTGCTAAACAAAGAGCGCTAAAAAGCAAGTTGAAGTACTGGGCCTACATGGTTTGTGTTGCTGGTTAGTTCCCTCTCCTCCTGTTTGGTTGGGCTTTTTGGTTTGGGGTTTTGTTTGTTTGGTTTGGGATTTTTTTTTCCATTCCAACTAGCTCTGCCCATGAAACACCTGCTACAGAGAAGGCCAAAACTCCAAACAATGTGAAAATGAGTGAGTAACTGATAATTGATTTAGCAGTACAGTTTAATTTACCCGCCCAAGTTAGGCACATGGTCAGCATGCTGACTACAGTCAGTAACAGGGCTCCTCAAACTTTTTAACCTGGAAGCCGGCGCGCAGATGAAGTAGCAGGCAGTCACCTGTGGCTGCTTGGTTTCCCCCCCAACCCCCAGCAGGGGGGGGTCTGTAAATACCAGGGGGCCAGACTGAGGACCCTGGGGGGCTGTATCCAGCCCACGGGCCGTAGTTTGAGGACCCCTGGTCAATCACAACCTCCAAACTGTAGGATCTGGGCTGCCATCTGTCTGATGGTTTCTTCTCCACTGACAAGGGGTAGGAATGTCCTTTACTAACCTATGTAGCTCATTTAAGCACACAAACTCGTAGCTTCCTACAGCCTGGCACGCACGTTGTTAGTAGTACACTGGCAAAAAAAAAAAATGCATAGATAACATCTCCCCATTTCGCTGATAGATGTTCATCAAAATTACAGGCAGCAAATGCCCTAGAGTGAACATGCAACCAGGTGCCAGCAGGTTACAAGTTTTGTGCCACATGATAAGCGTAAGAAAGAAGTTCTTCAGTCCAAGTGCATGAACAGAACCAGTGCAAGGGACAGTAGAAAGCACTTGCAAAATTTCTGGGGAAGCATGTGAGAGACTTTCTGCCTGAAGGCTAAATATGTACCTTCACACCAGCACTATTTAAGAGGAAGTGGCTGCGGGCTGCTGTTCTCAGAACTGTGAGTCAAGAGTTAATCATCCTCCTGAAGTCACTAGTCATTCAAGTGTGATTTGAATGCCTCAGCTCAAGAGATCTTTTCTGACTCTGGCTGCTTGTTAGCTAACTGCCTTTACCTATTTCAAAGTCATTTGACTAGAGGAGTAATATTCGATATCATTAGATCTATTGATTGTAAGTGCAGGGGTTATAAGGTGCATGCATCACTATTTTTTTTTTTTTCATTTTTTTGAGCAAAACCTGCAAAACTATTTGAAAAAGAAACACTAACATATTTATTATATTTGCTTTCTGGTTGCAATTACCTTGCCTCTTTTCCCAGTTCATTACTAAACCCTCATTTTACAAAACTACTTCAATAAATCTCTTTATTTCCTGCTTAATGCTTACCCCTTGTTACAGTCGCCAGTCTCTATTATTACACCACAGTGATCATCAGCGTGCATGAAGGCAGTTGTCAGGTTCCAAGAAATATTTTATTTGCAGCTAGGCTCGTGTATATGCATGAAGCATTGGGGAGTGAATAAATTTCATTATCTTTTATGTTAACACAGTCAGAAAACAGCTGAATGCTGCTTGAAAAACAAATAGGCAACTGCCCAGGAAAATCTATTAACAGTATTGAACAGACCTGGCTAGCGGAGATGCTATGAATGCGTGCAGCTCGGCCCTTTGGCTCTCACCATAAATGCTAAATATTGTCTCTGGGAGGTATAGGTAACACACCTATAGGACTGCAGCTGGATTACTATGCTATTTTAATATACTATATAAACATACATCTTTGGAGAACATTTTGGTTCTCAAGTAACAGGAAGAGTTCACAATCTCCTGTCGTTTTTCCCTGTTTGGGACCAGCTACAAGATGATCTCTACTTAATAATTACTTTTGTTTCTCCCCTGATGAATCAAAACATTAAAGCACTGCCCAGCTCCCCAGAGGGTGAACTTGCATGCTTACTTATGAGTTGTACAAAGTCACATGCAGTCTGTGGCTTAGCCAGACTTCCTTCTTCCACTACCCACTTCTTCCACCCATCCAGACTGACTTCACTACATATGAAGTTGCCATGGAAGCTGTGCTCCGCTAAAGACATCCCTCTGCCAGGTGTGTATAACTCTCACTATAGTGAATGAGAATTGCATGAGCACTTCAAAGAAGGAAGAAATCCCCTGAGGTTTTACCTCTTACTTGTTTTCCAAAACTCAAATGACTCTCTCTTTTTATCCTTTTAGCATGTTTTATCTGAAAATGAGATAATTTTGTCATTAGAGTCTTGTCTGGCAGCTTATTCTTTAGAAAAAAACACATATGTTCATGTTCATTTTTTGCAATAAAACTAGTGAAATACATTTAAACCGAAAACAGTCTTTCCTAGTTGTACCCTGGGACCAATTGATAGTGCATGTTCTTAGTATCCCAGGAGCCAGCAAGACCCATACATAACTGGTGGTCCATGAGTTCATGGAGCTCCAGCTCCATGAGACAAAGATCCTGCAGCAAACAGGGCACCAAGACCTTCTCAGCAAGGTCCATGAACTGTAAAACCACAGAGTCTTCCACCTCTTCCCAAAACGAGATGGCAGTAAATGAGCAGGGCAGCAACAGGAAACCTCATACACAATTGTTTGCACCAGGTGTGTAATACTCATGTAGTCTTTTGCTTCTGCTTTTGAGCAACCGGAATGTAAAATCTCAGGGGACTGGTGCTTCATATTCTTTCTGTAGTGGTGAAAGGAAAAAGTGCAGGAGCATCCAGACCAATAGTGCTTTTACCTAACAAGCACTATTTTTCCCTACAAAATAAAAAAACACTCTACCAAAACAAACATTCACAGTTAACCTTCACGCCAGAGGAAGGGTAATCACTAGAAAGAGAAATAGCTCAGGGAAGAGGTTAATTACATGCTTTCATGTACTACTGGAAAGAGTTCAGATGCTCTAATATAGCCCAGATTCTTCTTTGTGTGTTTCCTTTCTAAGTTTGTATTCTATCAAATATACTGCCAAAATTCAGTCTGAGTAGAAAACCTTTTGGTGAGATTGCATGAAAAAAAAAATCAGAGATTCTTAGAATTAATGTTGTTTCAGAACTATTATTTTTTTTCCTGTGTACAAAGAGAAAAAAGAAAAGGCTTTCAGTGTTAGTCCTCATGCTGAGATCTTTTACTCTGTGGTAATGAGTGATTCCAAGTCCCTGTGCTTCCACCCGCACACCCCACAAATATTAACTTTATGTTAACCTAATACACTTTGTCCAGCCTAGCTGCTGGGTAAGGAGGCTGCTTCTTGCAAGCCAAGAACACAAAAGAAGGGGGTGTTAGAGGATGAATTGTTGCTCAGTCCCTTTCATCACCAGCCCTCTCCACAGTCAGAGCATGGCATTTTAAACCCCATGCACTCTGCTTTGCCTGAGAACTTTTGAACAGTGCTTGACACTGCTCTCTGTTTTAGCGTTGCATGCACCAGGCTTTTCGTGCAAAGGAGGGAGCAACAGGACAGCCCAGGTCAGTCAGGGAGAACATCTCTACAACCAAAGCCCACAAGTCGTGGGGAATCCTCTGCTCACATAAATATCAGTGTGCTTCTCAAGGGCTGCTCAGCAAGTTGCCTGAAAAACTCAGGAATTCAGGTACCAAGTATCCTTCAGTATCACTTTTGCATTTCAGTGCTACACAGTTTTTTAGGGAGAAAAAATTGCATAGCGTTCTTACTGACTGCTTTAGGAAAACAAACCTCTCATAGGCACCTCCTTCCTGAGAAGGAGACTTATATGAAACATTAAATCCATGGAAACATGCTTGGGTTCACATCTGTCTAGAAGCTTTAAGCAAATGCCAAAGGCTGATGAGCTGCAAATTCTAACACGCACTTGGGACT
>JAVJGJ010000014.1:9044958-9059014 GCA_035590215.1 Microhierax caerulescens | reverse complement strand
AGTGCTAGTTGCTTCCTCACCACATTTTAAGGCAAAATCACTGCAGCCTGGCACCCAGACAGTGAACAAAGCCTTTTTTATCTCCACATCCAGGGCTCGGGAAAAAAGATTTCAGAAAGAGCCCTTACACATCCTAGCCCGAATCATCCCATGATCCTACATGTTTTAGACCTTTTCTTCTCCAGGGGGATAGAAGTGAAGCTCCCAAGTGCTGTTCATCAAAGCCTGCAATCTCCTTGCTCCATGCTGTTGCTCAGAAAGATGAGCTTCCCCATGCAGGGACTTGGTCTTCTGCTTCTGCAGGAACCTATCATTAGAGACTTTCCTCTCTACCTGGAGAATGTTGGGGAGATCTTGGTGTTGAAGCAGAAAGACGAGTAAGTCTCTGCTAAATTTATTTTGGGAAAGAAGGAAGGACAAGGAAAAGCCAATCCAGTCCAAACCTTCACAACTCCTAGAGCGAGCAACTTCAGCAGAAGTCAGTAGAAGACAGCACAACCTCTCCTTGCTTTCTGTGTTGCTCTAGAAAGAGATTCACTGCTCCCAGACACAGCAGGGTCTTTGAGCCACAACTGCAAAAAGCACAGACACATCCTTGTGCATGTAGGAATTTTGTTCTGAGGCGGTGAACACATATGTTTAGCAAGCAGGTGCTTCCTTGTATGCACATAATTTGTGAAGCAGAGCTTGACTGCTCTTTAAAATTATCTCATTCATAAACTGTGGCATCAAAACAATGCTAAATCCATTAAGGAAAAACCAAATAAAGTTTCAAATGGCTAATTCTGAAATATACCCTATAGGGCCTTACATCCTTTTAAGTGAGAAATTACATGTTGGATGTAAATTCCTAGCTGTTGTCTTGAATTGGACAATCAGGTAGGCAGTCCATGTTCTGAGGACATTCAACTCGTCTACTCCATAGAGAAAAGATTGGTCCCATTGCTGTGTATGTGAGAAATGGCAGACACCTGATTTAAAAGCAAGAATAGAAAACTGCAGTAAGATCACGGGAGCAGGGGTGAAAAGGCAGCCTTCACCTGCTGCAAAGCAGAGCAGTGTGATTGCCAGCCCTGGGCCAGTCTGCATGTCCCATGTACTGGTTTGTGGCTGCTGTGGAGGAGTCCCAGGCGGTGACCACACTTCAGGCTGCATGTGCCAGAGCTGCAGCACACAGAGTATCTTTGCTGTATGTGAAGCACAGTTTTGCTGGTACTTCCTTGAAGAGGTGTTGATGGTGCCTCGAGCAGGTGCTAAGAGGTATTTAGCAGGTCAGAGGAGACTAGAAGTTTTACCTCTCGAACAGGAGATTGTTAGTTTTATTCCAAATTATTCCAAATAACATCAAAATCTGAAAGTGCCCTTTCAACCAGCAATCAGCACCACAAAAGAAAGTTGTTTTCACGTGCTCTGGGCAAGCATTTTCAGCAATATTCTGGACTACCTGGACAGAATGACTGATTCCTTACTGCTTCAGTGACCAGGAAACCAGGAAAAAAGAAGACGGGGACTTTGAGGTACGCAGTGCAAAACAAGAAATTATGTCCACATCGTTTAAACAAGGCTTGGTTTCATCAGTACGCAAAACAAAAAATTGTCACGCCACAGAAACCGGTGTCAGTGTTTAGGAAAGGACTTTTTCCACCACTGTACTTGCGTGTGCCAAAATCAGTTGTGACCTTGGAATTACTGTACTGAAGTCATCATCATTTTGGGTAACTATGAATTAAGTGATACTTGATGCAAGCCTGAAAGATGTTCTCTCCAGTGTCTTTCCCAGGTTTCTCAGATGGTAAGTACTTCAGGATTGCATGAATGTACTCTGCATTTTTAACTTCTCAAAGCATCCGTGTACTGTGAGGCAGGGTGAGAAGATGGATTTACACAATTTCTTAAACAGGTGGGCCAGACCCTGCTCCCGATTGCCGTTTCATGCATCTTTTTACACTCATGGAAAATGGAGGTTAGATACAAAGAAAATATACCATGGTGTGGCTCAGTGGTTCAAGCCTCATTCCTCTCCTCCCACCTCTGATGTTTTAGAAACTAGGGCTAGTGTAAAGAAACGTAACCTTCCTCCAAAAGCATCACGGCATGTCTCCAGAGGACACCGTGGTTCCTGCTATGTGATGCCATGCAAAGTCTCTATCGAATGTGGATCAACACAGGAACATTATTGCTATGAAAACTGTCAGATCTGCAGGGTAAAAAAGCTGGAGAAAATGTGGATTTTCAGTCTTACAGAAGCCTCCTTTTCCTGCTTTGGCATTTGCAAACTTACATCAGGTTATCCAATCAACTAAATGCATTAAATGATGCATTGTTTATAGTGCAACAGTACCTAGGAGTTGTAGGACACTATTAGGGTAGGTCTGGTACAAAATCAAAATAAAGAAACTCCTAACCCTTGTGCTCTGTGATTATCCATGCGCTAGACAAGACAATAACTAGAGACGATAGATGGGGAATACAAACAAAGATATAGTGAGAAACCAGCCCTCGGCTTCTTACCCAAAGTGGTATGAAGCAATCCTAACATTAATGCGAGCGAGCCCTGCAGCTCTGTAATAGGTCTGATATTGCTTCCAATAAAGTAAAAATTGCTTGCAAGAGGGAACAAGCCAAAAAGTATCAAAGCAGAAATGAGAAGGGGAAAACTGAGAACAGCAAGATAAAAAGAAAGCATAAAACAAAACACACTGGGCAGAAGAGGGAGAAAAAATAGAGATGGTAATTTTGTAATTTTTAAGGCCTAGATGATGCTTGATGTGACTCTATTATTGGCAGAAAATTGCATGTAAAAACCATAATTGTTGCCATTGTTTCTAAAAAATGTGAATGCAAAAAAGGCAGGGGTCTAGCTCAGCATGGGTGACATCTCTTTTGGGGTGATTAAGACACATCTGCTGCACTACAGGTAAGTGAGGGTTTGCAGCATATCCCTCTGCTTTCAACATGGTACCACTTCCACTGGCATGAACCAGCTTGCATTTGGCATGAGTTGGAAGAGGCTCAAATCTGGAGCCCTGGAACATCCTTTTGTCCATCACTTCCCCCTACTCCCTTGACTAACTAACATGGTTGATTTGAACAGACCAGCTTTTTGTGCTTGTAAGCTAAATTTTGTGTTTATGACAACTTCAGTCAGAGCAAATCACCTTTGCCTCCTGTTAATTATCTCATACAATACAGATGTGATAATTGAGAATATTCCAAGTCGACTCATTCTTCTAATTTTGCACTTAAAAGTCATCAAAGCATCCCTATTCACATGGATGATGTTCAAATTGTTGTATATTTGCATGCTGACCTTCTAAAGAGTATTGTGGTGCAATTTCAGAGCACTGGCATGTTTTAAAGCATTTCAAATTAGGTGTAGATTCCTTTTAAGTATCTTGGGTATAACACTTTTGTTAACAATATTTTAGAAAATTACATTTGGAAATTATGGGAACACCTCCTTTTATTCTAAGAAAAATGAATTAACATGTACTGAATGGCTTGGTGCAAGATTCTCAAATGTATTCATATCTAAAAGTCACACATTTAAAGATGAGATAGATAAGATAACTGACTTAGTGGATTTATAGATTAAAACCAGAAGAATCAGCTTCTGATACTCAATTTACTCTATTAAAGCCAACACTAACTCAGTTAAGATTTTCTTTGAAAAGAAACTTTGGTCTCTTTAAAGAAAGAAAATGATCAGCTATTGAATAACAGACAGGAAAAAACCCTGTTATTTTCTTAGTTTAACATAATTCAGAAATTTTTAAACCTGGTGGCATATGTTAGTGCAATTCTTTAGGCTCCCGCTGTGTAAAACAACAGAAAGACAGAGGCTTCTTCAAAGGACAATTCAAAGTAGGACCCTAAATTAGGCTCCTTAAAGTACTCAATATGTGTTATATACTTGCCTGCTTACTCTTGCAGAATTGTAGGGCTGGAGGTGTGCCTCTGAGTCACTGAGCTCAGACTGGCCTTTGGCAATCGGGCACTTTGTAGTCTTTCACCCCGTTCCACCCTAAGGGCACCGCCAGTTTCCCCCCTTCTTTGGGATAACCCAGCTGCTCCAGGTTAGGGGTCACCTTCTGATTTCCAAACTGAATTTTGACCTGGCCAGTATGTGCCCATCTGCTGCTCTGCCAGCAGCCATTTGGCTTTAGGTTACACAAGTCCTCAGCTCTGGTGTCACCTCCCCCAGTGCATTAATAGCCAGCAATGGTGTGTCCTGCATTTTGTAATTGTCTGGATGCAAGGGGTGAATGGCAGAGCTGATAATAAACTTCTTTATCTCTTTTAAATGGAGACAGCCAAAGTGCACTTGCAAAACCTGCAGTTTGAATTGAAGTGTGATTGCATCTGAGTCTCAAAAGAGCTGAGGAACAGCCTCAGATAAAAAGCTTTTTATTTTCATATGTAAAATAAGGTGAGAGAGAAAGAGTCCCAGACAGGCTCCATGTTTTTCATGGCCCCAGTGTTGAAAGAGTAAAAACCAATTAGAGGCTGAAGTTGGTCATAAACAAGAAGGCAATTACAGAAAGTTTTCTGGGAAAAGACATTACATATTTCTTTTCCCTGCCAGCCTTCAGGTTTGATCGAAAAATGGAACATTTTGGGTTGGCAGCATTTCAGAAAAAGTGCTACAAACTGACAAGCTCTTGACACACTTTAAAATGCATCGGTTGTATAATCCACGAGGCAGCTTGGAGTAACAAGTGAAGAAATAAAAGAGAAAGAAAAAAAAAAAAAAAAAAATGAGAAAAAGCAGCCAGTGTTTGTTTTCAAAACTCAGGGTGGAAAAGCAGTAATGAATATCTGGCATATGCATACGGTTCTTTGGTACACACATAGTTTAGCTGGCATTCGGCTTTGAGGTCACACCACTCAGCTGCACATGTGTATCCACCCTGTGCAGCCCCATTTTAAAACTAGGCAGGACTCCAGCTGTTATAGGTCGTAATAAGAGAAAAGATGTCTTCTAAGCACTTATAATTGCAAATGTCCTTCGATTTTTCATTCTTTCTCAAATAGGATCATTTCTGATATAGTGCTGAAAGGTTTCTCATGGTCTGCAGGCAGTAATACACAGCAATAAACGGAGATGAGTTGGTATTTGAGTGGTAACTTACCTTGCTCAGTCTCAGTTTAGCAAATGATAAAGCACAGAGATGACTTATGGGTGCCTTCAGCTCACCAGCTCCTAGCAGGCAGTAATGGTCTGCAGTGCCTTGGAAACACCTTTCCACCTGCCGAGTAAACATGCTCCGCAGACCACAGCACCTCTTGCTGCACTGAACGTGTCCTTGTCACCAGTTTCTGAGGGAGCTCATCCAGGCAGGGCAAGCACCAGTAACAGCCTTCTGGATGATTCAAGCCCCCAGAAGTCACACAGGTGCATGCACAGAGGACCTATGTGCTATGGCCAAACTTTGCATGGCTGTGACCGAGGCAGCACTCAACTCCACAGTCCACAAACCTGACTTGGTTTCACAACAGGCAGTGGAGCATGCCTCCAGAACTGGGACATAAACCGTGCCTCAGAACAGCATTGACTGGATGATCTTTACATCTGGAATAGGCAGAAGCTAGTGCAAACCACTGCTTTCAGCAAACTGCTGATTTGCACCTCAGAATAAGAGAATGTGCCGGAAACCTGTGAGAAGTGGGTTAGATAATGGTTAGTCCTGTTATGGGGTGCAGTTCAGCACTGCAACAAACCCATTGCTGTGACTGTAGCAAAAGAGATGCTGCTGTTCTCCTCCTCCAGCTCCTGCCTGCCTCTCTCCTGCCTTCCATCAGGCTGTCTAGACACAGGTTCAGTGAGTGGTTCAGCGAGCTGATGTGATGGAAAAATATTCCTTTTCTGGGGGAGGGTGGCACGTTATGTTTTTTTTTTTGTCTGATCACCTTGCTCACCTGTGACTGTTCAGTCTCTGGCTTGGATGCTGCAGGAGTACCTGCTGGGCCGGGAGGGAGGAAGAGGCAGAGCAGGACTGTTTTTTGCATTGGCAGCCTGCAATTACACCAACTGAAAGCAGAACATCAACCTGCAACCAAACACAAGGAAAGGGAAATGAGTTATCATTTTAACTGTTTACTTGTTTGCAAGTTGACTGGAAAGCCTAAATCTAATGGATTTTCTTGTTTTATTTCAACATGATACAGCTCTGTTGGTATCAGGGTTTCTACTTCCCATGGCCATCCAATTTCCCACCTGTCCCACGCATTCTAACATTAACATGCAGGACACCAATTTAATTTCTCTGTCTTTTTTTTCTCCCCCAGTTCCTGACAGTGAAAATAATAGTGTTTACTTATGGGATGTATAGATAATTAATTAGTTCAGGCTTGTAAAATCCTTTACCCTTTGAAGATTAAAATGTTCATATGTACCAAGCACCCAGACAGAAAAGCTGTTTGTATATGAGATGTGAGGTTTCTGAAAAATGGTATTTCTCTTCAGTGAAGGCAACTCTGAGTAGGTCACTTAAATATTTTGATCTTCCTCACCTCCTTTCACTGAATCACAGGGCTGAAGGGTTCTCCAAGAAGTTACCATTCACTCAGTACCAGTTTATCTCTCCCAGTACAGGCTAAATGTGCTCTGTGGAGATGTTTCTGGACTTTCAGCAGCTCAGACACATCTTTCTGGGAACGGCTATACCAAACCAGACCCAACCATCCAACTCACACCTTCTTCATTCCTTGATGCTGTAATATTCCACAGATTTAAGTACCTGAAAGAAATAAGATTTTAAATTCATGTTTCCCTATATTAAAACTTCCTGAACTCCCGGCAGTTTTGAAGATAATGAGATTTTCATGTCACTTTTAATTACTGCAGTATTTCCTGTTATCCTGCCCTAATTGGAACATTAGCTGGATATTTTTATAGTGTCTTAATCAACACGGAATTAACATTGTTATTTTAATAGTCATTACAATAATCAAAATAACATTTTCCAGGAAGCCTCCACCCAAATTTCCTAGCTTTCTAAACAGGAGTGAAAACACCATTTAAATTAAGATATGTTTTTCCAGGAACAAGGGATTTATATTCGTGCACGCGCACGCACACACACACACGAGATGCAGTCAAGTATTCTGTGTATCATCTTTCAGAAAAAATTGGCAGAAAAAAATAAGTCATCAGTGGACAAAAGCCAAGCAAACTAACTGAAAGGTGATATTTATATTTGACTTATGGGATCGGATTCCACCGCAATTTCCAACCTTGCAGCGTGCTGTAAGGAAAAGCAGCCTCCACCAATCTTCTACAGTGTGGGGGCTTCAGCAGCAATTGCAGTGAACAGGGTTTCTTTCCCATTACCTCCAGCTATTCCCAGACCCATGCTTCAGCAAGATGGTCTTCAGGTGGACCAGCACAACAGGTTTGGAGACATGCTAAAGCCCAACTCAGTGAACTGATCTGAATTAAAGATATCCTACTGTTCCCTTTCTTCCCTGCTTGTTTTGCAGGTTTTTTATTTGGCTGTAGCATTTTCCCAGTGCATATCATCAGCTGTACTGCAGACAGGCGTGTTAGTCCACCTGGGAGGAATGATGCTTTCAGTCAGATAATCGACCAGATCACTAACCTGCAGGCTCAGACTGTGCTTAAAACCCACCCTAATACTATTTATTAATGTTATGATTATAATTATTTAGGCTTTGGACAGGGGTAGCACTTTAGAAAGCTAACTTTTCGCCCACTAGAGCCAATGAAGAAAAACATAAGGTAACACTGAAAGAATTTCAGGAAACACACTGACAGTTTCTAAAAAGAATAATTTAAATAGAAATCATCTACACTGCTTTTGTTTGTTTTATTATTAATCCCTGCATTGGAATAAAGAATGAAATCCCCCCAAAAAAAAGCCCAAACCAACTTTCTGAAAAACAACAGTTCTTTCCCAGACAGCTACAAGCTTCAGCCATTAATTTAGATCTCCCAGGCAAAGTGCTCTACTTCAAGCTGTGCATACACGGTTGAGAAACCATCCCGCTCATTCTGGTCTCAATATTAATTCCCATAATTGCTAGTGACTTTGAGTTGTTTCATATAGCAAGTACCTTTAAAAAAACCCAAAATTATAGGTCCAACAAAGGAATACATATTAGCCACCCCCTATCCTAAAGACCTTGAGGTGAGGCTCTGCAGTTTCACTGTGAAGTAAATAGGGTGAGTTCAATCATGCATAAAAGAATATACTGCTAAGCTGGCTTAAGTACCCTGCAGCAAAAAAAATGGTCATATTTTATAGTGAGATAATGATCATGTATGAATTAATGCTCTGAAAAACAAGTCTTTGAGTACAGCTCTTCACTTTTTAAAGGCACATAATCAGGGCATTGCTCTTGCAGAGAGCCATCTGTGGAACAGCAACAACCGTCTCGGTAAGGAGTTAATTGCGGAGCCTACACAGGACCCTAAAAATGCTCATATTCTTGCACCTTCTGAAAACAGGCAAAGGAAAAGGCAATCCTCAGTTATGTTTAAGTTCTGTATTTTTTGAAATTAGTCCCATTATACTACGCTAACAGCTTCATCATCAGTGGGGGTGATGATACAGCGATAAAAGTGCAGCAGGGTTTTTAAGGAGATACCATTTTCTTATCAGACAGATACAGCTGAAATAAGTGGATAGCTTTTGTGCACAAGGATCCTTCATTCACTTCAGTTTTCCCTAAAATTATTTTTTTTGTGAAGCACTCTAGGCATGTAAGCTTCGTGTTCTCTCCTTTAAAGTGGATAGCTCATTACCACCCAGGTCATGGTTAGCTCCCAGACTGGGGAACTGACCTGACTGAATAACGCCACCCCTGGAGTTCTTGCTTCCAATATTATTTTCAGCCAGATCATTTCCTCACATCGCTTCACCATACAGTCACACACCACTTCTACTTGCCTAGGCAGTGACAGGTCAAAATGGCCAGGACTGGGACAGGCTAGAAAGAAAAGCTTTATTTACCATTATTTGCCAAAATTCTGTTTATAAGCATTCAACATGTGGTTGCTAATCTTTACATCTGCTGTCACTGAAGGAAAAACTCTCATTTTCCCTGCACAATTGCTGCTGGCTGTGCTAACCCCTGAGTAAGATCTGGTGAGCCCTGGACCCTTTGCTGAGCTGATCCAACACACTACCCCAGCAGAAAGCTATTCACTTCCTGGAGGATTTTCACTGTTTATTTTTGAGGAGTTTTACTCCCCATGATAGTGAATTCAATTACCTTACGAAAGGGGCCAGTGTATACTACAGTTCTCAGGAGGTTACTAGCCCAATCACTCCCCTTGGGGTTAATAAACCACCACATGGACAATAAACCACCACATTGACTTGGCCCCTCCTCGAGCAACTTTGCCCTCAGTCTAGAAGCTTTGTAAAACACTGATTAAAACACAGTGTAAGGAGGTCTTATAAGAGATTTCATACAATTCTTCCTTCAAAAGAGCAGGCAACAGCTTACCTGAGTGTAGTGATAAAAGGACCAGCCTGTCACCAAACACAGGTGAGGCCCCATGTGTCTCACATGCATAGTCATACTAATTTAAGGCTCTATTTCACTGACAAACCCAGGTGTGCCAGCACCCCTGAGCCAGGGAGGTTTCTTCCCTGGAAGTAATTAACTCCGAATTGCTATTGGAGACAAGGCACAAGGAATTTTTACCTTGCTCAAACAGGTAAAATAAACTACAGCTGAAAAGCAGAAACAGAGTGAACTCAATAGGCCAGACTGAACTGAAACTGCTTCTGCCTGGTCTCAGTGATGATTTCACAACCTCATTATGTAAAATACACCTCTATTTGTGATAATCTATTGTGACTTCAAGGCAATTAAAGAGAAACCCATATGGTTTTGCACAATGTGAGCCTGCAGTGGCTACAAATTGACACTGAAAATTGAGGTTCAAAGCATAGTAAAATGCAAAGAGGCAGGATCACCCAACCAATGTCAGTGATGAGATGAAGATAATCATGGACCTTTTCTGTTCCTGCATGTAAAACATGAACTGTACTGTAACACAGACTTTTTCCTAAGGTCACTGGGCACTTTTGGGTTGCTTTTGGAAAGTGTGGAGCCAAAACCAAATCTTGTTGGTAAAGAAAGGAGACAGGATGATGCTGTGTAGCCACGTTCCATAGGGAGGATTGATCAGGAATAGCAAGGTACATGCACTTGTACAGCAAGTCCAGCAAATTGTAGCTGCCTTTGGGAAAGAAAAAAACAACCCTAGAGTTCTCTTTTTTTTAACACCCACAACACTGTTGGCCAACACAATCTCAGTGAACAGAAAGAAAAAATATTTTGTTTTCTGTTAACACAGAGGAAATTCTGCTTTTACTACAAAGTCAGTGCTTCAGGATCCTTAAAAGACTGTCCCAAAACAAGTGCCGTATGTTTTTATCTCTTTGATGGCCTGAGTAAGAGTATCTGTTAGCTGGTTGATCTAAGAATCAGCAACACAATGTCAAATTAATCCTTCTCCAAAAGGTTGAGAAGACGGCATAAAAGCAAGGTGATAGTGATAAAATAATGTATTACTTAAAACAGATAAAATTTACTGATGTAATTACTAACCTGATTTAAATCAGTACAAAAATAAATTAGGACGCTTCGTTTAAACCTAGTTTAGCTCATAAGTGAGTTAAAGCTGAACTGTTGAAATCTGTCATAAGGGTATCTACATGTAGATTTATACCAGTTTAACAAAATTATTTTAAATGTATATCCATAGTTAATGCAGTGTGTCATTTTCATAGCCAATATAATATACATATATATGCATTTATTGTTCCCCTGAAAGGGGTTATTTTTTATATAAAAGTTTGGTTTTTTAAAATGAAGGTATATTTACTCATTAGTCTTTTCGCCTTCTTGATTGCATAGATGACTTTGGGGATGTGAAAGCACACACATTTTTAATTTGGAGAGCCAGTGGAACAAGTACCACCCCCCTGCACACCCACTCATGCTTCACTCAAAGGCTCACGGTCTGGTGGAGACATCCCTGCCCTTCCACAACACCCATCCCCTGCAAATGCTCTGCCCGTTGGATGTGCAAGGTTTTGCACGTCACTAAAGCTTCCACCTTCCGATGGAATTTTCTGCACTCTTTGCCGACTGCTTCTGTGTCCAAGGGTCTCAAAGAGGGCACAGGTTTTCGGCGACTACACCCTGTGCCGGACGGGTACCGCACGGTTTCCCAGCTGTGACACATGGCTGCTGCAGGAACTCTGAGTCACTTTGTGAAACCATGGTGGACAAGAGGCCTCATCCTCTGCAGCTGCAAGGCACCCGCCTGAAGTGACACCAGGGACCAGCCTCACTGGCCTCTGTCCCTCTCCGCTGGGGGCTTCTCCCAGTGCGGGGAGGCTGGGTGGTGGGGAAGGGGATGGGGGCAGCTGCCCTGCGCAGGGAAGGACACCCTTGGGGGGTAGGTGGGCTTTGGGGAAGAGGAGCCCTTTGGGGAGGAGGACACCTGTTGGGTTGGGGGTTGCGTCTCGGTGAGGAGGATGACCTTTCGGGGACGGCAGTGAGGTGCCCTTCGGGGAGGTGGGTGCCCTTTGCAGGAGAGGACGCCCTTTGGGACGGGCACCCTCTGGGGAGGAGGACACCTTTACGAGCAGGCCCTGAGGGGGGACACCGCCCTCCCCCGCCGCAGCCGGGGCACACACACGGCCGACCCGCCGCCCTCCCCCCGACCCGCCGCCCGGCCCAGTCTCCCCCCAGCTGTGGCAGGCGCGGGGGCCCGGCCCCTCCCGGTGCGGGTCCCGTCCCGCCCCGCAGCCAGGACAAGCCGCCGAGGAAGGGGGTAACAAATAGTAACAAATACACTTTTAATAGAAAACCACCAGCCCGGCAGTAGACGTGACACGGTGCTATGTACGTGAACAGGCGCGGTACGAACGGGAGCGAGGGGCTTCATTTCTCGACCGACGGTGAAGCAGCGTCGCTGGCACAAGCCCTGCTGGGGGGAGCCGCCCCCCCCCCTGGCGAACCCCGAAGTGTTGCGGGGCTGACCGGCTCCCCGGTGGGTCTCACAGGGTGGCTGCCACCCCCCTCGGAAGGAAACCCGCTTGTCTCTCCTTGCGTGTAGGGACAGTGCAAGCCAACGCGCAGCAGGTGGGTCTGCTTACGAGGATTCAGCCGATCAGGGTTACAATTTTTATGCTGAGGATTAAAAAAATCATTGCTTTTTGCAGATATTAGTACAAAGTATTTTTGCGATTTATTTGTATTACACTCGGGCATATAAACAGTCAGAACAAGTGTAACTTCTGAGCAAACTCATTATTTACATACCTCAACAATTTAAACGACAGTTATTTTAATTTGTTGCAATTCATGTCTAACAAAAAATTTAAAGCTTCTGAATAAATATTTGTGCGAATAGACCTAAGTCAGAATCTTTTGCGGCCCAGCCCTGGACACCTGTAACTTAATACTTACTGTAAAATAAAATAATCAGTAAAAAAACCCCAAACAGTGGTCAAATAAAAATGTAAGCTTCTTGTTTTCATGCCACAAACAAACATGTATCTAAGCTAGGAATCAGGAAGCTTTTATGGAAAAGAATAAGCAGAAGGCAGGGCCGTTTACTTCAAAGAGGCATAATCAAATGCTTCTGCTCCCTAAAAAAAGAATTCTGCAAACACCAAGATGGATAGGTGCTTCCCTACGCTAAGAAAAGGCATTGGCCTAGATTAGCTGACAGTCCAGATTCTAACCAGAAAACTACAAGTTGAAAATATCACCATATTTAGCTTCAATAGAAACTTTTAGAGATCATCAACATTGAAGTCAACTATTTGGAAGGGCTCTTCCTTCCTCTTGCTGTGCAAAATTCATAGAAGATCACAAACTAGCATTTGCAAGCTTGCTACTTTATCAAGTGACAGGATTAATTTCTGTTTGTCTTGTTTTCACCTATGTGGCTGGACATCTACAGAAAAAAAAATACAAAATGCTATTCTCCCTTCATACACAGACCTTCATGTTGGAGTCAACTCAAAACACTTTTTTATTTCACTGTCACTTGTAGTATATCGGATTTAAACAGGAATGGCTATTGTGATTTCAATGGGGCAATTTCAGAAACATACCCAAAAAGTGAACGTAATTAGCTCTGCTGAATCACAGACTCTGTACGGTTGGGTTGTAGTATTATGCAGCAGGAGTGGAACTCCTCCACAATTAAGAAGCTGTCCTCATGCAAATGCCTGGTAATAAAGAGAGGCAGACTGCAGAAATCAGTGTCATATTAATTGTCTTATGCAATCCTGCAAGGAGCTAGGGAAAAAAATTAGTTCCCTTTTTAAGTTTTACATGGAGCAGACATTTGATACTGTCTGTAGGTTGGTTGCCAATATACACAACTTTTCCCTCATGAGATGAACTGTTAAAATAAATGAAAGCATGTGTATGAGCTACACTAGGATTAGGTTGCTGGAAACTCACAAACAGGTCAGATTAACAATTTTGTTTCTTCCTACTTTTTGATTAATGACATTTGTAAGCAATGGGACTTTTTTGTTATCGGTTTGCTTAGCTGTTTTTCGTTACAATCATCAAATGAAATTAATCACAATCACAACAAATAATGTATAGCAAGGCAAGGATTGGGACAACAGCGTGGCATGTTTCACCAGTATTCTCCAGAAGTAGCTACTTGGTTCAACATTCTGAATTTAAACAACAGAATGCAGGGATTTCTTTTATTTAGAACTTTCTAAAAAAAAAAATGGGACCATCACAAAATAAGCACTTCTTGTTAGCTATAGTCATACAGGAGATACATACATATATATATATGGTTCTGCTGAAAGGAATTCTCTTCTCTTTGTTCTCACTGAAAAGAACAAAGGCAGCTTTGTAAATGTTTATGAAGGAAGCTGAGAAGGGCATCATCTAATCAAAACAAATATATCATCCACTGACACTTGCATCCTATTCTTCACATTTGTAATATGCAGACACAGTATTTAAATAAACTAAACCAATACAACTGGCAGTCTGGGACCCTGCTCTTCCTTTCCCAACATGACTG
>JAVJGJ010000014.1:9032330-9044858 GCA_035590215.1 Microhierax caerulescens | reverse complement strand
CGCTGCGGGCCGCGGCGCTGGTGCTGCTGGCGGCGCTGCCCGCGGCGCTGCGGGCCGACACACCGGCCAACTGCTCCTTCGCCGACCTGCTGGGTGCCTGGGAGCTCCGCGTCTGGCGGGGCGGCGGCCGCCACGGCAACTGTTCCCAAGGGGGTGAGACCGCGGCGGCCCTGTCCCGTTCCCGTTCTCCGGGGTCGGCCCGGCCTCGCTGGGGGTGGTCACCTGGGAGCCTGAGGGAGCAGCGGGGTGTTGTGGGGGGTGAGCGGGGCGGCTGCCCCGTGCCCTGAGGCCCTAGAACCGTAAGCGGGCGGCGGGCTTCTGCCTCGGCCGTAGCGGCCCCCGTCACCTGCGGGTCGCGCCCCTGTGGCGGGCGTCCCCGCGGGGCTTGGGGCAGAGAAAGGTTAATTGGAATCAAGCAATTGGCGTTCGTCAGGCGCCGAGTGGCCTCTGCAGGCAGCGCTGTTGCCCTCCCGCTTCAGTGTTCGGGGTTTTTTGTCTTCGTTTCTGTTTGGCCTCAGCAAGGCCTCCTCAAGGCCCCCACCGGCCTGTGCCGGTTCCTTCCCGCCCTCGGCCGGGCCGGGGGGACGGGTCCCGGCAGCAAAGCCCGGCGGTGCTGCCTGCGCCCCGGGCCCGCTCCTGGGGCCCGACCGCCTCAGGAGAAATGGTGGTATTACTGCCCTTGAAGGAGTGACTGTAGCGGGGAGTTGTTAATTATTGCTGTGCAAGTATATAAAAAAATGGTAGATGCTTCCGTTCTTCTAAATCATCGTTTTCATGGGGTGAGGCCAGCGGGAGAGGTGGAAGGAGCTGGAGCGTGGGTGTGATGGAGCATGGGGTGCCCGATGCCTCATCCCAGGTGTTGTAGGGGAAGGTTTGTCCTTGCAGACACAGTGCCTGAGTGACACAGCACCCGAGTCCTGTGTGGCTCTATAGCAAGTTACGTTTAAATAAGCTGGTGTCTCCCAGTAACAGCTGTTTGGTGCTGCTGCTAATTGAATGTGCAAATACTGTCTGGTAGTGGAAAAGTAAGTATGTAGGCCCACTGACAGATAAGTGATGTCCCTGAAGTGTGCTTGTTTGATGCCTTTTTGCAGAAGGCTCTTTGACAAGTATATTTTAGCATCTTTTGGAATAAAATAAATGTTACACCTTCTTCGTACTGATTTTTTTTTTTTATTTTTGTCTCTTTTGTGCAATAATGTTTGTATTTCTTGTAGGGCCTGTGGAAAGAAGGGTGCTTGTGGACCTTCAGAAGTTCGATGTGGCTCAGGATAGTCTGGGCAACTATGGTTTCTTCACCTTGATTTACAACCAAGGCTTTGAAATTGTGATAAATGACTACAAGTGGTTTGCGTTTTTTAAGGTGAGTTAATTTCTTGGTGTGTTCTGTATCGCTGGCTGTTGCTAAAATGGCCTATAGTTAGGCTGCGCTTTGGTCCCTGGGTGGTGTGGCAGGGCAGTTGGGACACTTGGTTATCTTTGGCTCTAAGGTTTGCCTGGATTACCAAATACAGGACTTTTTTATTATTTTGTGTGTGTAAGGAAACTGTTATCAGTGACTGAGTCAGGGAGCAAAGGGAGGGAAGAGGTATTTGTATTCCACACTGGGCATTATCTGAAAAATCTGTTACAGATGGTGCTGCTTTCCCTTCTGGGCATGCTTAATGCAATTGAAGCCCTTTGTGAAGCTAACTCTCCCAGTAGTCTGGAAGTTGGAGTTTTTTTCAGTTTTCTTCCTGACACCATGGACCCAAGTGAAATGGCAAACATCATTGCTTTTATCTTTCCTTAAAGATGTTTTCAGATGTATAAAAACTTTAGAAAGGCCATCTGTTCTCCTTGCTGGAGGATTTCTAGGATCTTTAAATTTAATTCTAGAATACAACTTTAATAATCCAAAGAATCTTTCTGCTGCCTAGAGTTTTTCTTTTGGAATAATAATGTTGTCTCCAGTGCCCCGCTAACGACTTCAGATGAAGCTGAAAAACAGTGCTGGTAGGCAGAGGTTAGACAGGAGAAAACCCACTTGCTAAGGAGTGCTCTGCTGCTGTTCTGATGACTGGCGTCATGAATCTGGAGGGTGGTTTGGGGTGATATCTTCAGGGTGACTTTGCTACCTGGGAGACAGATGTTTTTGTGCAGTAAGACTGCCCAGTTGGTCAGCGCAGCCCTAGGCAGGAGCAGTGAATACATTTCTTTGTTGTTTCAGGAAGCATCATCTTGTGTCTAGCTTCAGATGAGCTGATAGGAAATACCCAGGCCTTGGCCAAGCATAAAAATCTCTGAACCTTGGCTAGTAGTAATTAGGATGAAGAAGTGACTTTTGCTTTAAGTTGTCTTTCTAGGAGCTGAGGTAGATGGTTTATTTCACAGCAGCTATGTTCAAGTCAGTGTTTTGAGCTGTTTACAGAAGTGAGTGATGCACTCTTCCAGGAGACCTGTAATCATTACTGAACAGAAGTGGTATATGAGGCTCCAATTTAACTGCAGCTTCCTCCGTGCCGATTTGAGCTCACTTAACTTAAGAGAAAGGGTTGTGTAGGTTGTTTTACAAGACTAATGGTGAAGTTGTTTACATGTTCTTTGTTGTTAACTGGGTTAACCCCAGCAGGCAGCTAAGCACCATGCAGCCACTCTCGCTTCCCCCCACAGTGGGTGGGGGAGAGAATAGGAAGGGTAGAGAAGTCTGAAAACTTGAGGCTTGAGTAAAGGTGTGTTAATAGGCAAAGCAAAATAAGGAATTTGTTTACCACTTGCCACCAACAGGCAGGTGTGAAGTAATTTCCAGGAAAGCAGGGTTTTGTAACACACAACTGTCGCTTAGGAAGGCGGATGCCGTAATTTTGAATGTTCTCCTTTTCTCCCTTCCCTAGCTTTTATTGCTGAGTAAGATGTTTTATGGTATGGAATATCCCTTTGGTCAGTTGGGGTCAGCTGTCCCAGCTGTCTCCTCTCACAGGTTTTTTGTGCAGCCCCAGTGTACTCGCTGGCAGGGCACTCTGAGGAGCAGAGGAGGCCTTGATGCTGTGTAAGCTCTGCTCAGCAATAATGAAAACATTCTTGTGTTATCAAAACTGTTTTCATCACCAATCCAAAACCTGGCACTTTATGAGCTACTATAAATGAAATCAACTATCTCCCAAAACTAGCACTCTTACAATAGTACATTTTTAAAATAATGCTATTGCATAAGACAGGGTCTTATACTTGAGCAAAAATGAAGCGTGAGAAATAACTGATTGACATCCTCTCATCTATATAGGGTAGTGACACTAAATTGCCATGATGTACAGTCCTTATCGGTGTAGCAGGTGATACAGCAAAAACTACAGATGCTGAAGGGTACTCTGACTGGGCAGAATTACTCTGAAACTTCTCAGGCAGGGACATGTCTGCAAGCTTCCCTACAGTGGGAAGGCCTGCCTCGAAAGTGGCAGGAATTACTGCCTCCCTGAGGACAGTGGAGGGGACTTAAAAAAAAAAAACCAAACAAAAAAACCAACCAACCAAAAAAAAAAAAACCAACCAACAACCCCCCCAGGTAAAACAAAAAACCTAACTCAAAACTAATTTTAGAATGTGAGGGATAGTAACAGTGAGTGGCCTGTTCTGGAATGTAAATGGATCTGTTGGGCACCAACCTGAACACAATTGAGGGTCACCAAAAGCTATTGCTGCTATCTATGCCTTGTGAAATATATCTTGGGAAGATGAGCGCGAAGTCAAGTGACTAAGTGCTGATCTCGTGTATTCCTCTGTACGTGTGAAAATATAAATGCACGGATTTGCAATAATACTCTTAAACAGTATACCAAAACTGTGTTAGAGAATAATTTAGGCTGGAACGAGCTTCTGGAGGTCATCTGATCTAACTTACTGCTCAAAACAAGTTGAATATACACCTGAGCAGTAGCAGTGCACAGTAGCTTGCACTTCATGGTCATGAATATGTCTCAGCCCTTTGTAGGCAAATGGATTAATTGTTAGTTTTCCAGTTGCTTTTTGTATTGAGGGAATAGCAGGCTTGTTTGGCTCATTGTTCAGTAGTGGGCAATCCATCAGCGAGACATGCTTAAATTAAAGGCTTCTTTCCTTAAATATTAGAGAGGATTAGAGCTCAATTCAGTTACTCTCTATAATTTTACTGCTGTAAAGGAAAGAACAGATTACCAAGATACAAGTATAATGGCCAATAAGCATGAGGAAATACCACAGTACTTGGGAAATGTGGCTTTTGCTGCAGACAACTAGTTAACTTTGTTAGGCCATGACTTGCAATACTGTCTTTCTGCAAAACTTACTTTCCTGTTCCCAGTGGGGACTTGTGGGAGAAGTGGTTCCTTAGGAACTGCTTGACCTTGTGATGTATTTAGGTATGCCTATCTGTTTACTTTTAATCCAGTAAGTATTGCATTACATATGAAATAGACATACAAAATACCAAGTCCTGGTATAAACTAAAAAAATGTGGTTTCTTCTATCAAATACAGCTAGGATCTATTCCATCATGTTCTGCTATAAAGCTTCTAGGGGACAAGTAATGTGTTCTCTAAAGCATGCACTGAGCAGATTTTTACCTGAAAGTAATGTAAGCATAGCAGACTTCCTGATGGTCATAATCTAGAAGCCATTGGTGTAAAATAGGGTAAACTAGAATGCTAACTGGTGAGGGCTTCTTCCCTGGAAATGCTGCAAGAGGAAAGCATGAAAGCAATCACTTCGATTGCTTAGCCTTGATTGCTCTTAAGAATGTGGAAAGTCCATTAGACAAAGTCCCTTTGGAATTTGTGGAAAAGAGGAATTATCTTTGCTGGCAGTCTCTTGCTTTACCAGCAAGAAAGTACAGAACTAGTATGTTTAATATGAAGTAATTTGCTATTGTTTTTACTACTTAGTAAAATTACTTAGTTTCACTCTGAAATAGTCTTCCAGTGTCAACAGTATTCTGGACATCCTGCTTGATTATGAAATGACTTTTGGGTTCATAGAGCAGTTTGTGGTGGTGGAACAGCCATAATGCAGAAAGCTTTGCACATCTTCCGTGGTTATGGGTTTGGACTTGTCAGGGAAGTATTCATTGCTTAAAGGCCACTCATAAATTTCAAGTTCTGTTTATGTTGCACTGAAGTTAAATTATGTAGCTAAAACACCATCATGGTGACAGGGCAGATAAAGCATCCTGATTTACTTACAGTGATGCTTTAATGCCTTCCTCATATTCTGCCATCTAACAGAGGATGGAGTTGCTAGGCAAAACTAACAGCAAGCAGTATTTAAGCCAATACAGGACTTCATGTATTTCAAGCATAGAAGTGCAACTGGTGCTAATTGAACTTCTAGTGTATTTTTGCTTTAAAGAATGCAACTATTAATTACTAACAGGAATGCTATGGGCTTGTCTAAATGGTGGCTTTATCAGAGCTACTGTGCTGTGTGGATAGAGACACAGCCTGTTTGATGATGATGCATGTTTCAGTGCGTTTTTAATAGCCTTTTGTTCCTGTGGCTTACTAAATAGACACCTACTAAAAATTTCATAGGGCCTCACTACCTTTAGAAGCTATTTATTCTTTCAGCTGGGGACTGCAGGGAAATGACTTCCCACACAGAAGGGGTGGATTCGGTGATCTTATTGATGTATTTTTTCTCAGTTTGCTTTAATAGCTTAAGTAAAGAAGCTTTAACTATTTTATTTCTAATTATTGTTGTACTTGTCCCTCAAGGTTTGTCAAGTTAAATGCAGCATCCTACTGCATTCTTGCATTTTGCTTCTTGCAAGTTGTAGTTACTCTGCCAGGTGTTTGTTTGCAGCACAAAATAACTTGTTTGTTTTATGGGAATACTCTTGTTTTTTATTTAGTGTGTGCTGCTGAAACATCCCTATACTGAACTTGGATGTGAAGCTGGTATACTGACTCTTGGCAGAAGCTTGAGCATGTGCTTCTGCTGGATAATATAATGATTCTGTAGGACTATGCAAGATATAAGGCTTTAAAGATTATTTTTTCCCCAAGGGATGGCAAAAGAAATAAGAACAGCATAACATAAAAAGCTAGAGTGAGGCTGAAAGGAAAGTTGAGGCTGATTTGTTTCAGTTATGTGGTATCTTTTTATTTAATGTGAAGGCTACCACTTTGAAGGGAGACAGACTTGTAATATTCTGTTTGTCCCTTAAGCTAAATAGTACTGCTTCTGACTTTTGAGATGCCCTCTAGCAAAAATCAGAAGTCTGGCATTTTTTTTCACATTTAAACATTAGCACTACTTAAGCAAAAATAAAGAAATAGATTATAGAATATTCCACTAAAGTTACTAATCTTTTCCAGACTGACTTGGTGACATCTTTGTCATAATGTTTTCCTTCCTCCACCCCCCAATTTGGTTAAAACCAAGGACTGCTGTTCTGAAATTACGATCACTTGTCTAGGCTGGCTGTTAATGTTTAAATTTCAGAATATTAAAAAACCCCCACATCTGAATGCATTTTATTCCATGTTGCTAAAGTAGAAGTGTTGGAGTTGCTGATGCTATTTAATCATCCTGCAGATCAATTGAAAGATAACTTATATCTTAGTTGGGCTTACTCTAACTGGTAACATGCAACTGCTGCTTCCCTAATGTGTAGATCTGAAAGCATAAATCTCTGAATTGCAGAATCTTCCCTAAAGGGAAGAAAATGCATCTGTAGTTTATATTTGCTTGCATTTTATATTGGGTAGCAAGATGCAGACATTTATTCTGATGTCATCTTCTGTATTTTTGTACAGTAGGGTGTCTGCAGTCCTCTTTCAATTAAGAATGTGCTTCCCATATTAAAAATGCTTCAGCACACTTGTAGATTTGATGACAAATTAGTGATTAAGTCTTAATGTATAGGGTAGTCCTGCCTCCTGAAACTGGAGTTGGCTTACTGCCTCAGCATTGCTTAAATTGAGAACAAAAGATGTAAAAAAAATGGGATGGCAGCCTGTGTGTATAGCACTTCTGAATCCCTGTTAAATGCTGTGTCCAATAAGGCCTCATCCTTTCCTGTTTTCTGCTTATGGAGATTAAAAATTTAAAGACTGCTTTAAACAATTATATTTTATTTGGACTAGAATTGAACATGCAATTAGATTATGTCGTAATGACCAACACAGGAAAGATGTTACTAAAAGTATACTGTACCAAAAAGCTTACCTAGGGCCAGGTATGCAATAGCAAGCTTTGCAATTTAGGTACGTGAAGCCTTTTAAGGTTAATGTTGGAGCTGCTTGGCTAAATTCTGGCATGAGGCAAAGTGACATGAGTTGTCAGACTTGAGAAAAATATGCATTTGAAATTAAATCGAAGCTTAAAGTTTTCAAACCTCAGAATTTGAATTGTGAATATAGTTAGGGTGCCTTTCTAGAGGAGTTGTTCCAGATGGGTCACACCACTGGATGGAGTTTATGTAATGTTGCCGGTGTGAGCATTGACTAAAACTATTATGTGTCATGGCTGCAGTGGTTTTTTACTAACTTAAGATGGTTTTCATTTTTAAGCCTGCAGAGGAAATGTGTGCAGCTCTTGTTCAGTGCTTACAGGTGGTCACAGCTGTGTGGCTGTTGTCTTCCACAAAGAAGACAAGATGCTGGTTTATGATGGGTTCTGCAGATGTGCTGGGTACTGTGCTGGTGGCTTCAGTTGAATCCTGCGTTGTAATTCACATCCACCAGAGTCAGTGGTTGTTAATGCAATGGTGCCATGCTCCTGTATGACTGTTGGTTGGGCAGCCATACTCATGATAGGTGCTCTAAAACCAGTGCAGTTAGACTTGCTAGGTCTAGTCTGTCAGAGCCCTTCTCTGGTAGCAATAAGAAATGCAGCACGTGGGTTTCACAGTGAAGCATATCTTTAACTGTGTACCTTCTGGTAGTAAGCAGTGGGTGTCATTGTCATGGCACTGATGACTTTGCTGTTCCGTTTTGGTTCCTCTAACATGTGGCCCAGTGGGAAGTTACCTAGCTTGTAGAAATTAATCATAAGTATTGGGGTTTGTAAAGGTTTCCGTGCCACTTCTCTACATCAGTGGCTCTCAATTAAAAGTTAGGGGGGTGGAGAAAGAAAATTGGGACCTTATGGGTATATTTTAATTTACTAGCTGATTATGGCTTTTGGACTTCAAATTCCCTTTATCCAGATGTCGTTGATGGGCTATGGTTTTGAAGTCTTCATGTCCACTTTTTAAAGCCAGTTTAGTAGTAGCTTACAGTCTGCCAGCCTACAAAAACATAGGTACAGAGTAGCTTAATTTTAAGCTTCTACACAGACTGTCTGAAACTGGCTTTTGTCTCTTGTTTATCTTGAGCATCACCACTCACTGTCCCCTCACCTTCTTCCAGGTTTTGCTGATATGTTTGAACTGAAAGAACAGCATAAGAAACTTGCTAAATTCACTTTCCTGGTAGTTGTACAAACGGTACAAATACTATTCTGGTTATCTAGCTAAATCTTAAAAAAAAGCAATAGATTTAACCTCCAGGAAAAGGAGAGTGATTTCTAGGAGGAAAAAAAAAAAAAGGCAAGTTGTTGTTTTAATTTGCTAGCTAGCAGGTAACTTGGTGCCTTTTTTCCATTAAGATAAGTCCCAAGTCTGTTCCACTTGTTTTGATTCAATATAACTCTCCATGCTAGGCAGGATCTCTATCTGATTGTTGCAGGAAGCAGGCCTGTTCCTTGAGTAATCTTCAAGTATTCAGGCTGAAGGTCTATACTTAAGAATGGTTGTGCTTGGTCTTGTTTTAATCTGTGGCAGCTTCTAGGTAGAAAAGACAAGTAAGTATTACTTGGTTCTACAGGACATTGTAAATTAAACTGCTCTCGTAGTAACTTACCAATATTAAAGTCAGTAACCTGTTGATTTTTGTAGTGTCTGGATTTCTAGCAATGCTGTCATGGAGAGTATTTCTCAAAAGTAATTTTGGATGTTGCCCTTGGTGTTTGGCCAAGTGTAGTTATTTCCCCACATTGCACAATCGTGAACAGTAAGATAGGATGAATAGAACAAGGTGACAGCTCAGCCTTCTGGTGTCCCCATCCTGCTTCAGCCAGCAAACATGCTTGCCTTACTAGGCAAGCAAGGGTGTAGATATGATGCCTCTGAACCGGGGATAAAGCAAATACCCATTGTTCTGAAACAGAGTATTAACCTTTAATTTTATCTCTGTGATCATAGACTTAATTTCACTGTGTTCTCCTGATTCTTCACAGAGCTTTGACAGTCACAAACCTCACAGTCTCTTTATTTACTTGATTTTTCCATCTTGAGGCATTTCCATCACCATAAGCCACCACCGCTTTTAGTGAAGAGGCTGAACAAGTCTTTTGTTGAAAAAGAGCTACAGAATCTCTGTACATT
Organism: Microhierax caerulescens; assembly: GCA_035590215.1. Taxonomy (NCBI): domain Eukaryota; kingdom Metazoa; phylum Chordata; class Aves; order Falconiformes; family Falconidae; genus Microhierax; species Microhierax caerulescens. The sequence goes on along the minus strand of JAVJGJ010000014.1, from coordinate 9,035,479 downwards.
GTACGTGTGCAATGGGGTGGGAGTTCACATCATTGGACTAGAAAACTTTGGTTCTGGTTTAAGTGATTTCTGTGATTAGAAAAGTTGTTGTGTGGGGTTTTCAGGTTCCCGTGTAGCTTATGATGAAAGACTTTAACCTTGAGATGAGTAAAGATCCTTTCCCCTGCCCCAGGACATTCTGATGTCAAAGAATTGATAATCCAGGAAATTTATGCAGCTGGGCGAAATGTTAGTGCCAACTGTTGTATAAAGACACATTTTACTGAATAGATTAATTTATTACTTCAGTGATAAAATGAAGACCTGTGTGGCTGAATGAGGAAGTATTAGGATTTGGGATTTCAGGCTTTAGTAACACTCACTTCACTGCCAGTTCAAATGAGTGGTTCTCAATGGATCCTCCTTTCTTATTGTTTTGTTTTGATAGTTCAGATGAAATTGTTTTGTGATGTTCTTCCACCACAATTCAAACTTAAAGCAGCTGCAGGAAGTTTTATTTTTTGTTCTGATTTATAAAACAGAAATGCGATAGTGCAATTCTCCATGAGAGGTTACTGGAAGAGGAACACAAGGAGGTGCTATCCCCCCTGTGTTTACTTTTCATGCTGGTGTGAGTCTTATTTTCTCAAACTTTTGTAGCAGCCCAGGGTTGGTTTGGCTAATCACAAATTTGGTGCAAGAAACCACAGGGTCTGGAAGACAAGGCTAAGTAACAGGTCTTCTACGTTTTATCTAGAAAGTAACTGTTAAATCCAAACAGTTAGCACCTGTTAGTTGATACTGATATAAATGCATACTTTTAAAAAGTGCAAGTCACAACCTGTTTGTCTTCCTGTAGCAATTTGATCAGTTTCTTCCATTTGCTTAACCCCTAGAGCATATGTTGGCCACTTCCCTGAAACACAGGCAAGTAGCAGCTGGGTGGGTAGGGACTACAGCTATGCTAACAAATGCATGTACTCAATGCAAGTGTAATCTCTTCACATTACAGTACAAAAAGGAAGGCCAGAATGTAACCAGCTACTGTAATGAGACTCTACCAGGATGGGTGCATGACGTACTTGGCCACAATTGGGCTTGTTTCAGTGGACGCAAGATTTCTTCATCTCCCTCAGATGTTCACATAAAGGAGCTACCTCTCCAGAAGCCCAGGGGAAGGTAAGCAACAGATAAGTGACCTTTTACTGGACTAAACCATTTGGTAGCTGTTCCTTCAGGTTTCATCTAAAACCATATGGACAAATTTTGTTACTGAGGGCAAAGTTAATGCCAGTCATAATGCTGGAAATAAACCTGAATGCATGAAAACAGGACACTGCCTGTCACATCGCAGTTTCTTCTTAAGTCTAGTGAAGTCCAGTTACAAAAACGGCATGTCTAAAGAAGATGAATATATTCTTACCGTTAATCTATCTGAAATTTCAGAAACCTTGTCTTGATCCAATAATTGCACGTTTCTTTATCAGTACCTGCCAGAAGACATTTCCAGAGTTAGTATTTTCCATATTCAGTTTAGAGAACACCTTTAGTGTTCAGTCCCAGTCCTTTCTTACTGTTTTGTTTGGTTGCTTTTGTTTGCAGACTTTCAAGCAGACTTTATGTGCACAACTTTGACTTTGTGAATGCTATCAATACTCACCAGAAGTCCTGGAGAGCAACAAGATACAAGGAGTATGAGTACTTTGCCCTGGAAGAACTAACTAGAAGAGCTGGGGGTCTCTATTCCAGAGCTCCAAGGTACTAAGGCCTTTTGTTTTGCCATAAAACCCCACTGCTGCAAAGAATCTGCTCTTGTTTGTCCTGGCTCTTCCTAGCTGTGTCTTGGCTTGTAGTTCAGATGTTGAATTAAGTTTCAAGGCCTTCCTGCTCACTTTCATGGAGTGCCAACATATTTCTTCATTTGAATAATGATTCTGAGCATCTGTTATCTCAAGCAGTTGAGACAAATAGGGTCAGCTACCCTTTAATCTTACTCGGTAACTCACTGCTGAATTCATACATGCAGGGAGGAAGTTGGGACAGTCTCAGCTGTCATGTTACTTTTCCTGTCTACACATCAGCTGCTTGCTGTAGTCAGGAGTTTCTGCTTGACCATCTTAACTGGTTCTGCTAGTTTATAATCGCAATAAAAAAGTAGTGAACAGCATTCTGCTATTGAACATGAATAATAAAGATCTTTGGGAATTTCCTGCTTGCTTTGATAGTTTGCCATGCCTGCAAACAGTGTCCTCTAACAGGAGTAGAGTGTCTCAGTGAAGAGGCATGAAGTAGCTCTGACAGTGCCTTTGGGGTCTTGCAGATCACATGGCAAAGGGTGGTAATGGGGATGGATGCCTGGTCACCTACAGTAATTTGATAACTAGAGTTCTTTGATCTGAAGATTCCCTTCACAGCTGTTTTACCTTCTTTGTATTTTTGCTTTTTCCACTCTTAATACTGCTGTGGGTAGGAATGCTACTCACTTTTCCAAACTGTGGCAATTGTATGGTTGTAGAAGAAGGTCCTACTATACAACAAAACTTCTGATTTGCATGGGAGTATCATGTGGATTATCATGGTGCCATCCTACAGACAGAAGTCAACTTGTAGATGGTCTGAAATACAGTAACCTATTTAGAAGCTCTGTTGTACCATGCAGTGTAGTGTGACAGTATTTTTTTGGCCCTGTCATGCTTTTAGAAGACTCCTGTGCCTGATGTTTATGAATAGCACTTGATGGCATGACATGGGACAAGCATCAGGTTATGTGAAAGCTGAATGCAGGAAGTCCTTGGTTTGCTGATACATGAGTGCTACATGGCTGCAAGTGGTAGACGAGGACAAGTAACATTCAATACTTCTTCCATTGTCACAGTAAAAACTTGCTCCAGGGAAGTCTCCGGGGCAAGTGGGACTGCAGTTATTGGAGTGTTGATGTAATAAGCAGGTCTGTGTCTGCAGTTAAGCAGTCTGTAGTTGCTGTCAGTGTGTGCTGCCAAGATGGGGTGCCTCTGCAATCAGATATTCTACATACCTTGTGATGGCAGAGGTGTAAAATAGCTGTTGCAGAGCAGTGTTGCCACAGTCACTGAGAGTTATCTTGGCACTTCAGATTAGTCTGAAGGTATTTGGCCTCACCAGCTTGTGGATAGTTCATAATATAGTTCCCT
>JAVJGJ010000014.1:8999093-9032300 GCA_035590215.1 Microhierax caerulescens | reverse complement strand
TGCTGAAACTAATCTCTTGAGATTGACACTCACCTAGTTTATATGGAGGCTATTTTAAATTGCTTAGTGTGAAATAAGTGCAACTACTCAGAAGCGTTTTCTCCTCTTTAGACCAAAGCCGGCACCTCTAACACCTGAATTACTCAAAAAAGTTTCAAGCTTGCCAGACTCCTGGGACTGGAGAAATGTGAATGGCGTCAATTATGTCAGCCCTGTTCGGAATCAAGGTAAAAAAAAAAAAATATCGAAACTCTGAATGAGATCCTGTAGAGCTGCTTTTGATGTATGTTGTTATTTGCTGTTAGCAAAGTGTTTTGCAGTTGACAGATTGCACCTTCACTATGAATAACCTGTGGAAACCAGGTGGAGTCCTGGCTGACAACACAGTGCCAAAAATACAAAAATAGGTGGTGGTACTGGCATATCCAAACAGCAGTGTCTCTTGCCTGATTGAAAGCCAATTACCACCGTGCCCTGCGTAAAGACAGCTGTCAGGTTTTGTCCAGTCTTAGTCATGGTTTTCTGCATGCTGACAGCACTGACGTGCATTTAATTCTTTTCCTAATTCCTGCTGATGGCAAATTACCATGCGGCTTTAACGAATAAACCCATGAAAATTTTTTATTGCCTCCAAATATTATCACTCAATAACTTCAGGAGTTACTTAAATGGCTAGTTGCAAGAGGAGGTATCACTCACTATGAAAAGTATGGACACTGATAAATCTAGAATACTTGTAAGCAAAGATAAAAACCCCAAAAAACAACAGGTTTACATATACCAGAATAGTACCCTCTTTTTGTTCTACAAGAAATGCTTTTATGACACTGGTGTGAGACACCTCAATTAGATAGTTACATACTGGAGGCCAGGAGTGGAGTTGGTTAATATGTCCCTTCCCTGCTCCACTGTTTTCAAACAAACTTGCATCTACTGGTAGCTGTCTGGCTGCAACTTTGAGGGGAAGGGAACGTAACGCTAGCATGGTGGGGAGCGGATGATTTAAATCACTGGTCCCTCATTTATGGCTTAGTTCTGTCAGATGCTACCAGCTGGACTCCTGGCAGCAGAGGAAAGCTTGTGGAAGTTCTAGCTCACAAGCTGATGTGTGGCATCACTGAAAGATGGCAGGAAATGACATGGTCCTATGTAGGTACAAGTCCTGTACTTTCTCCTGGTGTGAACATCCAGAGGGCTCTTTTTATCTTCCAAACTGTTGAACACTTGGTCCCAAATATCCTCTTTCTCCATTGTGTTGCTTCAAAATTTCTCTAAAAGATAACTAATCTGTTGCTTCCCATAATAAAACTGCTTGCACTTTTCCTGTCATCTGAGAATCCATGCTGAGTATGTTAAATGTCTGAAATACACATTCTGCTCCATTATATAAGATTTTTATCTTTCAGGCTTTAGAAAAAAAAGACAAAAAAAATCCCACCCAAAAAAAAACCTCTTCAAAAGATGGCCTTGTGCAAAATAATGCTGACATACAAGCTATCATAAGCAAGACTTAATTTGTATGATTTTCTAAGGCACTGGATATCAATGCTTCATTAAAATGATTAGAAAGTCTTAGTTGTATATCATTAAGATTATTAGATGACTAATTAGAAAATGCCATGGGGGAAAAGGCTGCAAACAGTAAGATGCAAATTTTCTGGCACATACAGAGAGAATTGTATGAATTACAAGGTCATGGCTTCTGAGATCTTGCATGCTTGTGGAGTCACTGTCCTTTACCTAAGGAATAAAAAATACAGCATCTGAAGGGGACAAGAATAAAAAGGGAAATGTGCGTTCTCTGTAGAATACCTTGAGACATGACAGGCTTTGTGCAACTTGGATTGTAATATTTACTGCCAGCACATTGGCATCCCTGCTAGCATTTCCTGTAGTCGAGAAAGTAAAGGTTGAGCTCTTGGGTTGTTTATAGGGCAGTAACTGCATCTTTGAACCAAGAGATGTGTAGCCTTTGAAGACAGCCCTGTCATTGCTTGTTGTCGACTTTACAGAGGGTAGAAGAGGGGAACCTATGGATTTTGTTAGCTTTAAGAGTGTAGTTCAGATTTCTTGCTGACTACATTCTTCAAGCTTTTTCTGCAGGTCAAAATAGGTGAAAAGCTTGGTCAGCTGTTTTTTCACTACATGTGCTGCGTCTCCTCCTTACTGTTCATAATGTAACAGCCCTTTGTGGTAGTGAGTAGAATCTGGTGTGGCTGAAGCTCTAACTGACTCTGGAAGAAAATTTGTGGGAAGTCTCAGAATTATTACAGCTGTGTTGGCTCTCTGCTGCTACAGTGTTGTTGTCATACCATGGGCCTCACAAATACTATTGTGGTAGCAGGAAAGAAATCTATCAAACCCCCCGACAGACTTCAGACTGAAATGGTTGCATTAATTGTGGGGTTTTTTTACACTTTGTCACACAAAATGCAACAAAGTGTTCTTCAGCATGACCCATCTTGGATGCTGTGACTATAGTGAGTGGGAGGCACCTTTCACTGCTTCAGTTTGCCCTGCTGGGCAAAGAGTGTTCATGTTCAGGCTGATTTTGCCCCTTCTCTTCAGGGTTACATCTAACTGAGTGAAGGTGCAATTTCACTTGCTTTTGTAATAGCTCTGCTTTTATACACCTACACAGTTCAGGAGGAAATATCTTGTTTTGTTCCTCAAGCCTCCCTCATTTTCATAGCTCTGCAAAATTTGAGTTTCCTACTGTCAGGAAACAAAAGGAAATTGGGCACCTTGGTGACAATCAGTAGATAAAATAGGACCTCATCCAAGTAATTGTCCTTCCCTGTGATGCTTGTCATTTTACTTCCAAAAGTTTTTAAGTGTTACAGGAAGCTCCTAGGGAGTGAAGGGGCCTAAAACTAGAAGCAATACTAAATTTTGATGCAAAAGTAAGGAGACTTAACTCTGCCAGGAAATAGAAGGGAAATAAAGGTGCCTCTGAAAAGCCAGTGTACAATTACATGCCCTTGGGAAGTGAAGGGAGCTGGGATGAATCCACTGTATGAAACCTACTATTTATACCCCTACTGTCTCAGAAGTCAGTTATTTTAGGGGTAGCTCTAGAAGTGGAATAGTTTTTCAACTGGAAATTACAGAGTCAAGTCCATTGGTAGTTTGAAATAACCTGGAACAATATTTCAGTGTTCACTTAAAATATGTCTGTGTGCCCATAGCATACATGCTCCATAAAGGGTTTGTCTTTATAGTCTGTTTATAGTCTGAGGCAGTAGGTTATGCGCCTTCTCAGCCCTGCTAATGTCATCCCTGTAGGTGCGTTCTGAAGGAACAGCATAACTTTGAAATGATTCTATTGGAAACACTGAAGAGTAATATAGTTCTTATTCTTGAATAAGCTCATTGTTCCTTCAGAAGTTACTAGAACTGTTATTTGAATTGTGTGCTTAAAAGCTAAATGTATATTTAAAGCTTTTTGCTCTGTCGGTATTTGACTTCTGATCACTGTCAGGTAGGCTTTGACTGTTTTCAGTGGACTCTTAACAGTAGCTGTACTTGAATGCAGGTGACTTGCCTTGTTTATGTTACTGGCTGCTTTTCATGGTTCTTTTTTTTCTGCTCTTTTCAGGCTCATGTGGCAGCTGTTATGCATTTTCCTCCATGGGCATGCTGGAAGCAAGAATACGTATCCTCACAAACAACACTCAGAAACCAATCTTTAGTCCCCAACAGGTTGTGTCTTGCAGCCAGTATTCTCAGGGTAAGTACACTGGTATACACAAAGATAACCTGGTAACAGTAATGCTGCAGAAGGAGACTGTATATTAAAAAATTCCATGCCTTCCCCATCACCCACAATTCACTTTTTTTTCATAAAGTATCTGGCAAGCTACAGATTATTGTACTTCTGTTTTTTTAAAAGATGGCAGAAAATATTCCAGAGTTGTCAGCCCACCTTACTATAGGGATGGGATTGGACCAGGAGTAGATAGCCTCATACTCAGGGTGCTATTGGATTTTAGGTAGGTCTATGTGGGAGATGGGGAATATGTAAGGAGCAGGGCTAAAAATATAGCTAAATTGCAATGCATACCTAGAAAGAGTAGAACTAAAATATCCTCCCAAAACTGTATTCAGAGGGAGAAGGAGCATACTGAGAGGGGGAGATGAGCAAAAGCAATGACTAAAGCTTTCTAAGGAACAGTACCTGTGTTAGGACAGGTCTCTTTACTGCATGTAACTGGTTTTCATGACAGGGAGTGTCAGGATCAATTGGATGAGAGGGTGGTCCATGCATTTTAGAGTTACAAGTGCAGCTGCCACTGATGTGAATTTTGTCTGGTGTGTTTCAAAAAGCTAGCTGCTAACTGGAATACTAGGATTAGCTGGTTAATGTAGTTTGTGTTCAATACTGTACCTAAAAGTATTCTTAAAAAAAAAAAATTGAGTAGAAGAGTCTCTCACCTTAAATAATTCCTCAAGGGAATAAGCGAAGCTATTTTTTTTTTTGTTGATTTTTTTTTTGTTTTTTTGTTTTTTGTTTAGGTTGTGATGGTGGCTTCCCATACCTCATTGCTGGAAAGTATGTCCAAGACTTTGGTGTGGTGGAAGAGGACTGCTTCCCGTACACAGCCCAAGATTCTCCATGCACCTTCAAGCGCAGCTGTTACCATTACTACACTTCTGAGTACCACTATGTTGGTGGCTTCTATGGAGGCTGCAATGAAGCCCTGATGAAACTCGAGCTTGTTCTGCATGGGCCAATGGCTGTTGCCTTTGAGGTTTATAGTGATTTCATGCTTTATAAAGAGGGGATCTACCATCACACTGGGCTGCAGGATGACTTAAATCCTTTTGAATTGACCAATCATGCTGTATTGCTGGTGGGCTATGGTACAGAACCAGAAAGTGGTGAGAAGTTCTGGATTGTGAAGAACAGCTGGGGTACCTCGTGGGGAGAAGATGGTTACTTCAGAATCCGCCGTGGCACTGATGAATGTGCGATTGAAAGCATTGCAGTGGCTGCAACTCCTATTCCAAAATTATAAATGTGGAGGTCTTCCTCCAGTGCCTTGTCCTCAGCCATCAGAACATATTGTTAGAGACTGCAGTTAAAATGTCCCCTAGCTTGAACAGGGGAGTTTTAATGAAATTTTTGAGAACAAACAGTTTCCCTAGGTGAGAGGATGAATGCAGTTAGCTCTGCTTTGTGCACTGAAGGCTTCCTCTCTAATTTGACAGTAAACCACCTAGAATGTTATGGTTGTTTTGGTAATAGCGGTGATGGTTATTCACCACTGGATATACATCTTCAGTCACCAGTTACATTTTCTTCCATTGACAATCTTGAACTTCAGATCTCAGAGGGAAGCATCTGTTAATGATAATCTGTAACTACTCTGACAGGACACTGTAGTGCCTTACTTCTCAGAAAGCAGGAAGTCACTGCAATTTAGAACATAAATTGGGGAGGGAATGGGCAATTACACTGATTAAAAGGAAATTTTAAAGCTTGAAGTATCTTGCAAAAACTGCATGTCAAACCCTTACGACAATAAAAATCAATTCTACATTTCGGGCTGTAACTAAATGTTCTAGTTCTGGATTTTATTGCTGTGCTTTGTAATTGATCATATCAGAGTTCAATAAAAATTACAAGCTTCTATAGGAGTTTGTACTTGTGGAAGTAGTTGGTTCCTTCAGTGATCTGTCTTAAGTTTTGAAGTTCCCATCAAGATCTAAATGGATGGGGAAGGAGGATGAGAAGGGAGAGGAACTAGGAATCGTCCAGTTGACATCAAGATTCTCACAGCAGCATCAAGCAAGGTTGTCCAGGAGTCTAGGATATGGGACATTTCATTGAGTAAACTGGCTAATTCTCCAGTAATCCTATTTAAGTCCTCTGTGCTAATCTGTTGCCCTATTCCTTTCAAACATACAAGGTAGAAAAACAGAGCTGGGGAAGGGGGGGGATTGCAACACTTGGAATTAACCATTTCTTTCCAGATGAAACTGTAATGCAGTACTTGGTGAATACAGCACTGGTCTCTGCTCCTCATGTGCATAAATAGGAGTGGCTTAGAGGTGAGTCCCAATTTCATGGGTAGAAGATGACTTATTTGGTAATTTTCTATTAAAATAATACATGACCACAGTAGTTGGTATTTTTTACATACAAAATACAGTCTTGGGTTTTGGGGTTTTTTTTTTAAGGTGTAGGGAAACTTATACAGAAAAATGGAATGGTTGTAAGCAAAATATTCATTTAAATTAGAAAGGAGAACTCCCTTTTACTTCAGTAGCAGAGTTCCACAAGAACTATCTGATTCTGGTTTGTTCAAATTGAGGGATAGGAGGAAGGTAGTGTCATTTCTGTTTTTGAACCCTCTGCCAAAAAATACGAGGCCATATCTGGCAATTTGGAACTTGTGTTTTGCCAGGATTTCATCAAGGACCTCTGGGATTACTTGTATTGTGCATTGGCTTGTTTTAGCTGAGAAAATTAGGGAGGGGGCGGGAAGAGTAGGGTACTTGTTCCTTCCCATTTGGATTATTTGATGTTACTGCCAAAACTGAGAGTCCCTTGAGGACTTAACCCCTTGGCAGATGTTCCACACACCTCTTCGCCTGAAATATGCAAGCAAGTACACACCTTTTCTCTTGTGCTTCTCCCTGTCTTTCCCCTTCTTCTCTCCTAACAGTGTTTTCCTGAGGGGGAAAATGAGGTGTGGGAGAGGCAATACTGCTTTCCCCTGACACTGGTTTGTCTGCTGTGTTATTGGGCATAATAAAGGTGTGATAGTTCATGTGCTGATAAACAATGTTCAGTAGGTCGCCCACTACTGTTTTTCCAGACATTGTTTTGATTTATAGTAATAAAACTAAAGCTGAAAATGAAACAACGAAGTATGGAAGAAATTGTTACCTGTGCTTTCATTTTGGAAGACAAAAGTTAGGCTGGCTGTAGTGCAATGCCAGCAGCGATATTGCAGCTACACAGCTTGACCTAACTGGGGTGACAGGTTCTCTGTACGTAAGCAGCCATGTTGGCACCAGTATAAACATGAGGTGCAGGAGATGGTCTTTGTGTAGGTGATCTGCAGGCTTGTCACCTGCCACCTGCAAGTGCCTATGTTTTCACTATGTAGATACAATGTGTTTTGAATATCCCATATATTTGGAACTGTCAGTTCCTAAAAAGCAGGTATTTCCATGAAGTTGTGGCTCTGTATGGATGTGTTACGTTCTTGGGTTTCTTGTAACAATTGTAGCGCTTGAGATTAGCTTGAAAAGAACAATATAAAAGCTAGGTATTTCTTAATATTTTTACCTTCAGCTGTTAGGAAATCACCTCTATCATCAAACTGCTGCTGACACTTGTGGCTCTCAGCATATGAAAATACTAGCTATTCATCATGCCTTGTATCGTGTTAGCTACGTGTGTTTTGAATAAGATAGTGTGTTATTTTCTTTGAAATTCCCATGCCTGCCTATCTGTCACTTCTTGTGCGCAGCTGCTGCTAACATGAGGATGGGAGAGTTCTCAGAGCAGTTTGTCACCATCACTGCCCCCATCGGCTGTCATCAGATGTGTCTGTTTGCCTCTGGCTGCCTGCGGTACGTGAATGCCGCTGTTCCGTGTATTTTGGAGCTGCACAGAGAAACGTCAGCCAGCCTGACAGCTAGCACGTGGCCAGTATAAGGTACTTGGGAAAGCAAGTTTATTTATTAACTTCTATTTGGGACTGTGGGCCAAGTAGAGACAGCATATTCAGAAGCCACAGGGTGAAGACCAGCCAGAGCATTTTATGCTGGTGAAGGATCTGGAGCACAAGTCTGATGAGGAGCAGCTGAGGGAACTGGGGTGGTTCAGCCTGGAGAGGAGGAGACCCAAGGGGTCTTGTTGCTCTCTACAGCTGCCTGGAAGGGGCTGTAGGCAGGTAAGGGTGAGTGTCTTCTCTTCAGATAGCAGGTGATAGGACAAGAGGAAACAGCCTCAAGTTATGCCAGGGGAGGTTTAGATATTAGGAAAAATTTCTTCACTGAAAGGGTGGTTGAGCATTGGAACAGGCTGCTCAGGGAAGTGGTGGAATCACCGTCCCTGAAAGTGTTTAAAAAATGTGTAGATACGGTGCTTGGGGACATGGTTTAGTGGTGGACTTGGCGGTCCTGTGTTAATAGTTGGACTTGATCTTAAAGGTCTTTTCTAACCTAAATGATTCCCACAGGCCAAAAGGGATGGAACTGCAAGAGCTGGTAACCCTTAGGAGTGAGGAAGTACTGTTCCACTGTCATGGCTCAGGCTGTGGCACAACTTCACCTCCTGGTATCCTTCCAGCTCCTCCAAAGTTGAGGAATGGGGCTGAGCTTGGCTGTAAGGAATAGAGAAGACTGGAAATAAACTACTGCCCGCAAAACAGACAAAACTGAGAGGTGACTCTGCAATTACCCTTTTCTTAAGAGGCTATAGTTTGTTTATATGGCTTTACCTATACATGTGTTATCTGAAGTAGCTTAAAATGGGAAATAAGCTGTTGCTCAGGAGAATAATTACAGGTTTGGCAAATATGCCTTCCAGGGAACAAGTAGGGCCCAATCTATTTAACTGATCAGGGAAGGTTAATAATTAATGTCATGGCTGATAAATACTTACAGGGGAAACAGCGCTGATCATCAGCCCAGCAAACGGATATTACAAGTTCAGTGTTTTGAAAATTGATACATACAGAGGTCAAATAAGCTATAGCTGTTTAACAGTGAGCATAACAAATTCTTAAAATCTATCAAGGGCCATGGTGGAATCTCCATCATTGGAGTTGAGCAATTTTCCAGGCTGAGCACTTCCCCTAGCACAGGAATTGCTCAAGGAATCCTGTAATTGGTTTGTGAAGGAGATGTGGCCAGATCATCATGAATTATTCTTGCTTTGTGATCAGAGAACTTGAAACAACAAGCTGACTTCTAATTTCCACAGCTGCCTGACTAACTGCAGTGCAAACTGCATATAAAGCAACAGCAGAGATTTTTTTCCTAGATTTCCAAACTGCTGAATTTGGGACTGAGTAATTTTAGAATTGTATTGGTCCAGGGGACTTGGGAAAACAGCAAAAACCATGGTGTGCACCAATGGAGCTTAAAATAGCAAACCCAGGAGAATATTATACTTTGATAGCTGGTAGGTTTGTTGGTTTTTTTTTAAATGACCTATGCTTCATCCAGTGTTTTCCTCTCCATTGCTGGAGGCTAAGAACTGGTTTGTAAGGGGAAGCTAAGACCATTGGACTGCTTTAAAACGTTCTGCTAACATCAGACTTCCTATGACCTCCAAAAATATGAAGTTGTATTTTTCAACTACTTGACTTTCAAGGTGTGGTTAAAACAAGGTTGTAGATATTGTTAATGGAACACTTACAGGGATTTAAATGGAGAATTTTGAAAAGCATTTTTTCTCAATTTTTGTATTTAAAAAGGGACAAATGCTGATTTTTTTTTTTAAAGTATTTTAGAGGAAAAAAAAGGTGATAGACTAACGCATTTTCCAGTGGTTTGGGTATACAAAAGAACATCTTTTACCAAGATTTTCAGTTTTTTCACTTTCTCATTCTTCTCTTCCTGTTCTAAATATCATGGCGGTGTCGTGTGTCCGTCGTCTGTCCGTCCCAGTCCCCCATCCCCCCCCCAATAATTCTGCAGAAAAGCCTTTTCTGGTATGTGTTAGGAGTTCCCTTTACTACATCAAGGCTGTCACGGATTTCACTTTCATCTCAATGGACAGGACTGACTTAACTCTGCTTTAAACAACCAGCAGGGATAGAGCTGCCTGGTAGAGCTGGGACTGTCTCACTTTGTCCCTGAAGTCGCGTAGCAAATGGTGTGGGCTCCGAGATGTGATGAAGAGCACAGCATAACACCTGGAGCCTCTCAGGGATGTGGTGCAGCAGCAGGTGACAAGAGAGGTTGTGGAGGGGGTCTGTGGCCAGGTCTGCCCATGCCTTTGAGGGTGCTGCAGGAATGGGGCACGGATGGTTGCGGGGGGATCGGGTCACAGGTGGCCTGATCCGCTGTGCAGAGGTGACTGTCCCCACTGCATGTCTCGCAGCGCAGCAGTATTAATGCCCTCATTTGCACCACTTCCACTGGGTGCGAAATGGCACTTGAAGTGTAAACTGAAGTGGACTAGCTAGGTCAGAAAGCCTGTGGGTGCTAACACCTGTACCCGGGATGATTCATGGCTAACTGGTTTCCTGCACTGCAGTGCGTTATACGTGTAGATGTATCTAGCTACCTTTAAAAATAAGTTGATCTCAATTTGAACCCTGGTTTTGAAACTTTGAGGGAGAGCCCAAGTGTGCTGGGAAAAAAACAACTCCTTTCCATACCCTGAATGATATGGGCAGCACGTGGTAACCAAAGAAAAGGCGGACGCTTTGACTACGGTATGAAATAATAAAACATGTTTGGCTACCCTTTCTGGACAGTGAGTTTTAAGTGCAAAGGCTCGCACCCGGCTTGACTGAGAGCCAGGGTATCTGTGTGACAAGAAAAAGGTGTCAGGGAGTGCAGCTCAAGCAAGCTGAAGGTTCTCTGCTGGTTGCTGTGGCTTCTGGATGTGCTGTGGGCTGAAGCAGTGTGCGAGTGTGTGTGTGGGTGTGTGTGTGGTTAAGTTTCCAGAAAAATAAGAAGCATTTAATGGCAGCTGGGAAGTTATTAACCTGTAACATTCAGAGGTGGTCGGGGCAGTATGTTGACAGAGCATCACTTTTTATCAGTTCCCCCTGCATGACAGGTGGGGCAGGAGGAGAAGTTGAAGCCTTTCTGTACAGGCTGTAGAGAAACAGGTGTGTGCATATGCAGAATTTTTCTGTATCTAAAAGGAAATACATAGGCATGTAATTCTGCCAATTACTCCTAATTGCTTCATTTGGATCAGCTGACTTGATCCAGCAGATGCTATTCAGCATGAGATGCACAAGCTAAATTACTGTCTTTCTCATGGTATCATCTCACTAGGCTGATAGTTTAGCTCTTCTCCAGGCACATCTTGCTATTTGCACTTTAAGATACATATGCATGTTTATACTTGAAGTGATCCACAGGACTTTTGACTTACCTTATTAAGTAGAGAATATTTTTAAGAGCTGTGTAGAAAAGCTGGTATTACTTTAGCAATATGACAGGTTATAAATTTTAAGTACTGTCATGAGCACCAAAGATATTAGAAGTGCTGTCTTTGCTGTAGGAGGACTTCAGAAGTTTGGAAAATATTATGCATTTTTAAATGTCCAGCAATTCCAACCCTGATGATCTGCATGTAAGACAGGAAAAATTTCCAAGAATATTAACTGTATAGAATCTTTCTGATTATATTTAACAAAGGAAATATAATATGTACAGCACGTGGATTTTTTAAGACCTCATTTAATTACCTTTTCTATTAGTCTCATCACTTGTGACAGTAACATACTATAAAATGATCGCCTCCTCTATTGTTCCATTTAGCATTTAGCCAGAATAAATAGGATTTTTGGTGTGTACTTTACATGGGATTCTCTAAGATTTTTCCTCTCATTAGCATTGATGACTGAAGGAAGCTAAGTATCTCAGAAGACAAATCTTCCTGAAAGCAGACGTGCTGTGTCATCTGGGAGGCCATTACTTCACTTGGGACCTGGGATACCCAAAGTGACAGTCTCCTGACTTTTGGCTCGGTCTTCTGCTTTTGGTCTGACTGTGCCACTTCTTGCTCCCAGCCCCACTTCTGCATCATAGTTCTGGGAAATCTCGTGAGCCCACTTAAAATCCTGCTCCTGTTGTGGGACCCTCTCACCCCACCTTGTAGGCATTTAGGTACAAATAGGAATACTCTGAAAGATAACATTTGCAAATTGGGTGACTAAGTCCAGTCTGTACTGTACTGTTGCTTTGCACAAATATTTTCTTCTAAATCTCATACGTTAACAAGGCTGCTGAGGCTGTGAATTTTGTCACTCAGTTACATTTCTTCCTCCTTTTCTGAGGCCCTCAATTAACCTTGGGATTATATGCACAGGTTTAAATTTCAGCAGGATAATAACTCCAGGAAACCGCATCCAGTTGTGGGGGAAGAAAAAAAATCAATTACAAGAAATTGAGTAAAAGGCCAAATCAAATACATAAAGCTCATCAGTGGGATAATAAAATATAAGCAACGCAATACTTCTTTTCACAAAACGTGTCTGTTTTCCATGTGTGCTGCCCTGAGCAAAGAAGTAGAAATGAGGTGATTTCATCTTCCTGGTTGTTGGGGGCTGATTTCTCAGCTGTAACATTGAGAGGGTGATTTTTTTTTTTAATTAAAAAAAAAAAAAAGGCTGGCAAAACAGAACTTGATGTTAGCTCTTTCTTACCCATTAGTATTGTAGAGGTTTGTAAAAACAGTATTAAACCGCTCTAAATGGAAAATGAGTGGGACTGTCTGGGTGTGGAAGAACCAGGGGGGCTGGCAGGAGGTGGGCTGTAGGAAAGGCAGCAGCTGGTGGCACCTGGGTTGGCACTGTATTAAATTTCCCAGTACATCTGCAGGAAATCCATCAGGACACCCAGAACGTGTAACAAAGCGTAACCTAAAGCAAGGGATGCCCTAAAAGAAGGGGCAATCTAAAGAGAAAAAAAAAAAAGGAAAAATCCCCTACCTATGCTTATAAAAGGTGATGGTGAGAAGAAAAGGACAAATCCTTTTCAGCAGCTTTCAGGTAAAAAGACTAGATACTTCAATATGCAATCAATGCTTCACAGATGTGGAACAGAACAGAAAGGCAAAAGATCACAATCATTTTCAGATCCAAAACAGTACAAGAAAGACTTATCCGAAAGCAGTGCCTGAAGGCTAACTGAAGGATGAGGAGGTGATGGGGGCTGGGTAGCCAGCATCACTTTCTTTTCTGTTGCTGCAAGGAAACTGGGATATACATGGATATAGGTAAACAGGCTATTTGAACGTACAGCATGGCACTCCGAAGAAGGTGGGTGTGAGGCTGTTGCTATATGTTTTAAAATAAAATTAATTACTACAAAAATCTCTGGCTTAAGAGTTCAACTACAGGGTCTCCAGTACAGTCGCCTTCCTCGGTGTTAATTTGTGTGGTGTTTTGAACCTGTGAACAGTCATGTATGGCAAAGATCATGCTCATGTTCTAATTCATTTACAGCCTCCCCTGCAATCCCACTTCCACAGAGAAAAGAAATGCTGGCCCTGCTGTGACAGGGGGTGGCCCTCTCACTTGTGTCACAGCTGGGAGCCTGGCTCCCACAGGAAAGGGCAGCTGTCTCGTTGCTCAAATAACTTCCAGAATGGGTAGGTTGTTGGGGTTTTTTGTTTGTTTTGTTTGAAAAGAGTGCTAAAACCGGGATAAAAGAGGTCAAAATGTAAAAGTTAACCCATACTGGCATTTCTGTAACACTAAGTGATTTTTTTCTTATTTTGTAATGTGTTCATAAGAAGCTACAAAAAAAAAGGGAAGATTTGAGAAAAATATAAAGTTTCAGCTGCTTGGCAACGTGTTCTGGCATTCCTTTTACATATCTAAAAGGAATAGATGTATGTGTGTATATACACCAAAAGGAAGGACTTTTTTTTTTCTCTCTCTTTTTATTTTATTTTTTTTTACAGGTCAGAACATGACCAAACATCCCAACCTGGAAACGCTTAATCAGGTGGACTGAGATCCACACAGTGTTACTTATCCTCCTTATCTCTGATATTTACTTGTCTTGCCTCTTGAGATAAGGTTTTCAGGACCAGGCCTGGGCACTCCAGAGCCCGAGCAGCCTTCAGCAGCAGGAGCCTTTCTTGTGAAGGTCTGAAGCGCTGTGCCGAGAGCAGGCTACGTAATGAGCGATGAAAGGTGGAAGGACCTCAAGCACTGGCTTCACAAACACTTTTACTACGTCTTACTCCCTTTTCAAAGCCTTGTCTCTGGGCAACAGGAAGAAAAGTGGCCTCCTGGCTGCTGTTTTGGGGTCAAGTGGTTCCTTCTGGAGGGACACCTGAGTTGCTCCCTCCCTGGAGCATGAATAAGGGTGGTGGGCAAGGGGAGACCTCTGGATGGAGAAGCAGCAAAGGGAGGGCCTGGGAAATGGTCAAAAGAGCAAAAGACAGCCAGTACAGCCAGGCCTCAGAACAGCGAGAAAATGACTCTTGGTGTCCCAAAGAGTCTATGTGGAGGTTGCTGAGAGTGGGGAAAACTTGAAAAGTTGTTGTGAGCAGGATAAAAGGGATGTGAACCTGTGCTGCAAGGAGCAGGGGGCATGTTTTCATCTCATAAAATGGGCAGCTACTGTAGGGCTCCAAATCCACGATAGCCTAGATAACTTAGATGGACTTGCTCCTTAAACTTGTTCTATTCCTGAATATCTTTTCCCCTTGTTATTAGAAAGATTCATGCATATTATGGCCATCCTCATACATCTGGAAGAAGCCTCAGGCCTTCATGGGGGACTTCACTCTACCTGCTGCAGGGGCGGCGCAGCAGGGCACAGCCAACTTGGGAAGCTTTCTGGAGACCATTGATGGCAAGTCCCTGGCTTCCTGAGGTGATTGAGGAGCTGGTGATGGAAGATGCCCCGCTCAACCTCATACTTACAGACAAGGAAGAACTGTATGGGGATGTGAAAACTGGGTGCAGCTTTGGCTGCAGGAGAGGATGGATTTCAGGTTCCTGAAAAGAGGGAAAAAAGCAAAAAGCAGTGTTGCAAGCCTTGACTTCAGAAGAGCGGACTACAGCGTGTGCAGGGATCTGCTTGGAAAAATCCTCTGGGAGGCCCTGGGTGAAAGAGGGGTCAAGAAGAGCTGACTAATTTTTAAGAATTGCCTCCTCCAAGGGCAGGAGTGGTCTGTGCCCACACGCAGGATATCAAGCAAAGGCAGCAGGAGGCCAGCATGGGCCTTGTTCACAAGGATCTCCTGACCAAACTCAAATGTGAAGAAGAAACATGCAAGAGGTGGAAGCAGGGACAGGTGACTGAGGAGGAATACAGACTCACTCGCTGAGCCTGCAGGGTTGCCCCTATAAGTGCCATGGGAGCTGGCTGATGTCCTTCTGAGGCACTCTTGATTATCTTTGGGAGAGCGTGGTGAGCAGGAGTTTCCTGAGGACTGTGTCGTGGTTTAACCCTGGCTGGCAACCAAGCACCACACAGCTGCTTGTTCACTGCCCCTCACCCAGAGGGGTGGGGAGGAGGATAGGAAAGGAATGTAAAACTCCAGGCTTGAGATAAAAACAATTCAATAAACAGAATAAAAAGGTAAGAATAACAATAACAGTAATAATAATAACAATTATAATGGAAAGGTGGCAGAAAGGATAAAATCCAAAGGAAAAGGGAGAAAGGAAACCAAGTGATGCACAGTACAACTGCTCACCCCACACCAACCGATGCCCAGCCAGTCCCCAAGCAACGATCCCCCCCAGCTAACCCTCCATGTTTGTATACCAAACATGATATCCCACCGTATGGAACACCTCTTTGGCTGGCTTGGGTCACCTGTCCTGGCTGTGTGCCCTCCCAGTTTCCCGTGCCCCTCCAGCCCTCTGGCTGGCAGGGCCCAAGGAACTGAAAAGGCCTTGATTTAGTATAAACATCACCCAGGAACAACTGAAACATCAGTGTGCTACCAACCTTGTTCTCACATCAGAGCCAAAACACAGCACTGTACTAGCTACTAAGAAAGTTAACTCCGTCCCAGCCAAAACCAGGACAGACTGAAAAAAAGCAAATGTCACTGCTATCTTCAAGAAGAGCAAGAAGGAGAAGCCAGGGAAATACAGGCTGGCAAACATCACCTCAGTTCCAGGAAAGGTGGTGGAGCAAATCCTCTTGAAAGCCATTTCAAAACATAGGAAAGACAAGCAGGTGATTTGGAGTAGTCAGCATATGAGGGGGAAATCGCGCCTGACCGCGTGGATAGCACCTATGGTGAAACGACTGGGTGTGGGTAAGGCGGGAGGAGTGGGCGACGTTCAAGGCTTTTAACTCTGTCTCCTGTAACGCCATAGACAAACTGATGAAGTAAGTATGTGTTAGATGAATCTGCAGTGGGGTGGGCTGAAAACTAGCTGAACTAGCAGACTCAAAGGGTTGGGATCAGCTGCACAAAGCCTAGCTGGAAGCCAGTGACTAGAGGTGTACCCCAGCGATAGATACTGGGCCAACACTGTTCAACATCTTCATTAATGATCTAAATGAGGGAACAGGCTGCACCCTCAGCCAGTTTGCAGATGATATGAGGTAATTGATACACCAGAGGGGTGTGCTGCTGTTCAGAGGGACTTTGACAGGCTGCAGAATTGGGCAGAGATGAACCTTTTGAAGTTCAACAAAGGGAAAGTGCCAAATCCTGTAGCTGGAGAGGAACAGCCTCAGGCATCAGTGCACGTGGGAGGCCAAGCAGCTGGAAAGGGCTTTGCAGAAAAGGACCTGGGGGTCCTGGTGGCAAACAAGTTGAACCTTAGTCTTGCAGCAAAGAAAGCCAACATTCTTCTGAGCTGCATTAGTCAGTGTCACCAGCAGGTTGAGGGAGGTAATCTTTCACCTCTAATTGGCACTGGTGAGAAACACCTGGAGTTCTGTGTCCAACACTGGGCTCCCCAGTACGAAAGACAGGGGGAACTGAATCCAGTAGAGGAACCTGGAGGTGATTAAGGGCTTGGAGCATCAAGGAGAGGCCAAGAGGGCTAGAACGGTTCAGCCTGGAGAAGAGGAGGCTCAAAGGGGTCTTATCAATGTGTATACTTGATGAGTGAAGAAGACAAAGATGGAAATTCTATTTAAATATTAAAAAACCTCTAACTTTTTACTGTGTGTGTGATCAAACCCTGGAACAAGTCACCCAGAGAGACTGTGGTCTTCATCCCTGAAGATACTTAAAACCCAACTGTAGGTTGCCCTGAGGAACCTGTTCTCATAACCCTGCTTTGAACAGGGGGGTGGACTCAGTGACCTCCAGAAGTACCTTCCCACGTCACTGCTTCTGTGATATTTTAAATTACAGTGAATACAACTTACAAACTATATTTCTGATTAATTTTAATTAGCTAAAGGGAGTATCTTTTCTTGTTTTGTTCCATAGTTCAAATTTGCAGTTTCAAGGGAAATTGTTTAAGCCGATGCATGCTAATTTGGGATACACTCCTACGAATGTTCCTGCATGTGAAGTGGGTCCTACAGGGTGAGCACCGTTAGAGACTGATAGTCTCCAAAAATCAGACTTAATTCTTCAAGAATCAGACAATAGTTTGCCAGTGTGATTCAGCCCTGTTCTTAAAGAAGACATTTTTTGTGGTCTCTGGTCTCTAAGCTCCTGCTGTGAAGATTGCATATGGACCCTCATGGGAGGGTATAATAATGTTTAATGAGTAACAGGCATTTTCTAGCTTGATTTAGACATACCTGTCTGTAGCACTGCAACTGATCCTCATCACACAACTCACAGTACCTGGAAGAGGGTTAAAACTGCTGCGCTGTCAGTTTGCTCCAGGTTTTTGTTGGTAGCTCCGTAGTAGCAACCCTGCAACGAGTGTGATGGTTCAGCCTACAACCTCAGCGAGTGCTCTTACACCTCACTTACTGAATCTGAGACACAACGGTGTTCATTTGGAACTGGCACATTTCAGGCTAATTCTGTGCTGTATGACGCTTTCGTTGCCATCTGGCCTCAGGGACAGCCCATTTTACTTTTCCCAGAGTATTATGACCCCCCATTATTAGATTTTACCCATGGCAAGACATTCTGGGCCTTCCTCTTATTGCTTTTTGAGTTGCACTGTGTTCATGTATTCCCAGGTGACTGATCAAATGCACCTGGTGTAAAATGTACTGCAACCCATCTAAGATTTTGCTGCAGGCTCCAAAGGAGAGACCTTAACTTGGATTTTATTAAGCTGATCTATACAAAAATGATAAAAAAAAAAAAAAAAAGTTCAGCCTTGAGAAAGGAAATTACATCAATTTTTTTTTTTTTTTTTTTCAGTGTGGTGGAACAGAAACATGCCTTTGCACCTAGCACTGACTGCGCTCACACAGGTAACTAAAACCATCTGAGATGCCCTGAGGCTTCTGTACAGGGCTGGTGGGTACAGAAGGTATATCGGAATGTGCAGTAAGTAGCCAAGCCAGGTCCCTTTATCGCACTAAGGATTTTTCATTATGAAAAAGATGCAGACTCTTACTCCTGTAATACATGTTCGTGCACCCATGGGCTGTTAACGTTTGGAATCTCTTTCCCTGTGTTCTCACTGTTTCTCTGCCCCAAATTCTTTCTTGCCCTGCGGTCTGATCTTGTGGGATCTCTAACCCTAGAAACAGATCTGTTGCTCTAGGGGGCAAATCTGTACCTTCAGCTAGTACCTCGTGCCTGTTTAAGACTTTTATAGCAGGGCTGTAATTGTAAGCTTTTAGTTGTTTTCAAAAGATGTATGCTTGAGATAGAACAGACGCTACCATAGACTACCCCTGCCATCCAGACCTTGTTTTGTCGGACAGCTGCAGCACAATTCCTTGGGCATGCCCGTTAAATCCGTATTGTTCTGTTATTGATATAGAGTGCTTTCAGCCAGGGTCTAGACTGAACTTTTAATGAGTGAGAATAATTAAGTGCAGGAGTTATAACTCATTTCAGAACAAAAACATGACATCTGACCATAAAAGCTAACTGGTACTTCTGTTGGTTGCATAAACATTTGTTTAGATATTCCTTGAGGGATCTCTCCTGATAAAGTGTATTTTCTGCTAAGTTAATTATAAGTTAAGATCATAATTTAATCAAAGAGGAGCTCTAGCTATGTTTGACAAGTCAATAACCATTCCACTATGGGTAAGTTTGATGAGTCAATAGTAATTTTTAACTGAATGTCTTGATCAAAAGAACTGCTGGAATGGAAGAATAAAAAAATCCAAACTAATTAAGTCTTTCTAGTGTGAATATAAAATTGGGGGAAATGCACCATTTCCTTAAAACAATCTATTTGTCTGTAAGATATTATTCTTGTCATGAATGACCATTTCCTTAATGAAGTCACTGAATGCTATGACTGAAGTGAAGAAGAGAATCTATTAATAAAAGATGAACAATCTTCTGTGTAGTTAACAAGTTAGCATTTATTCCATACCCAGGGATTAATTGGTATAGAGAAGTCTGGCAAAAAACTGTGTAGAATGTCAATGTTCTGAATTTTTTTTTAAGCAGGACATAAAAAATTCTTCTAATCCATCACAGTAATTTCTCAGTGTGTGGGGTTATACATATATTGCACACACACACGGAAATGTATATTTAGCATTTCTCTGGATTACAGTGTCATTTATATTATTTTATATGCAGTAAGATCAATAAGATGGCATAGGCCAATCCCTTCAAGACATTCAAGGCTACAAGATGTAACATTTATAGCTGTGGTGTAAAAAGCCTGGGTAATTAGATGGCAGTGCTTTGAATACATACATTTCTAATAATTTGAATGTGCTTCCTTGCACAAAAAAATATGACCTCATGTTTTCATTATCTCAGGCAACATTGTAATTTTTAAAAGGTGTGTTGGTAACAACCGTGGTGCTCAGTCATGACTGATGCCCTTTTCTGTGGTATATGCAATGCAAAGATCAGTGATAAAATCCAGGATGCAGTTACGAGTTATGCTGTCCTCGATACCTGTCAAATGTGATTGCATCTTCATTTTATCACTTCTCTCAAAGCAAAATATCTTTACTAATGACAGGGGAATAGTGGCAAATTCCTGAAAATTATCACTGTAAAATGAGTTTCGCTTTTATGCTGAGGCCAACACGGTCTGTAATGCCTTAAGTGAGGGAATTTCCATAAGTGTTATTTACAGTGGAGATGTGTAGAGTTTGTATCAATTCCTGCCAATCAACATAGTGTTAGTATACTCTATTAATGTTAGTATAGGTATTAAAATAGAGAGAGCAGAGCATCAGTTGGCGCTGTTGTGGCAGAGTGGATAGGCAGGGAATACAAAACCAAACCAGCATACATATGTATAATGAGGAGGTAACCAAGAGCTTATGGGTCAGAGTTAAGGGAGGTCAGGGACAGGTGACATTACGGTGCGGATCTGCTACGGGGTGCCCGACCAGGAAGACCAAGAGGATGAGGTCCTCTATAGACAGGTAGGAGGAGCTGCACCTTCGCAAGCACTGGTCATCATGAGGGACCTCAACCACCTCGGTATCTGTTGGAGGGACACCACAGCAGGACACAGGCAATCCAGGAGGTTCCAGGATAACTATATATATAGGATAATATAGGATTAGATACAAACCCAAGAAATTCTTTACTCTGAGGGTGATGAGAAACTGGCACAGGTTGCCCAGAGAAGCTGTAGATGCCCCATCAATGGGCGTGTTCCAGGCCAGGCTGGATGGGGATTTGAGCAACCTGGTCTAGTGGAAGGTGTCCCTGTCTGGAGCTTGAACAAGATGTTCTCTAAGGTCCCTTCCAACCCAAACCATGTTCTGATTCTATGATGTTTCTATGATGAATCATTCTATGATAAAGTCAGCTGGAATTTCAATTATTATTTACAATGATTTAATAAAGTTTAAAATGTATGTCTTTACCAGAGAAGACACAGACAACCAAAACATAAATGCTGAGATATCAACTATATTGCTGGCATGTTTACGTGCTCTTATTGCTTGGACATTGTTGAAGGACCTGAATCAGTTTAACAAGTTACTCTGTGTCATCTGAGCCTTGCTAACTACCTGCCAGTGGGTGGCAAATGCAAGCTAACGCGGTTTAATATCTGCTGCCCTTAACTGTGGTCTCAGCTGAGATTGCACTGTGTCCACTCCAGTCTAAGTGCGCTTCCCGGGACACCTCTGCCTGCAGCAAATCCTTGAGTCACAGTCACCTGGTTGATTGCCTGAAGGGATCAGCTGGCATCATCAAACAAGTCTTGCAGTGCTCACTTAAGACATGACCAGCCCAAATTATCTACCTTTCCCCGTGACAGTGCTTACTGCTCCTACAGCAGAGCTGCCAATGAGCATCCACACCTCCCTGCCCTGGTGCCTTCAGGTGACAACGAAGCTAAACCAGTGCAGACACATAGTTCAGGACGTGGGAAGAGTCCTCCAAAAAGATGGAGCAAGGCAGGCCTGAGGGCCTTCTCCCACCTCCAGAACATTCAGCAGATGGTCTATAGAAGCCAATTCACCATGGAGTTAGGAGATCTGGGTACAGCTTTCATTTAGCAAAACACTTCACGCTTTACCTCTGGGAATCATCCCCCTAAATGCAATGAAGCCTCCTGCGTGCTTACCCCACATCTGAACACCTCCCTTGTTGCCCCACCACCATCCTGGGGTGACCTCGATTAAGCCTACGAGGAGCTCGTTGTACCAGGGTGCTGCTGGGGCCAAGAATTTAGCTAGACTCAAAGAAGAATTGGAAACTTAAACAAGCCACATAATTATCCAGAGCTATTATAGCTAATACTAACAAAAACTTTGGAAGAGAGGTAAAGCCTCATGCTTCTGGGTCTAGGCCAATCTCTAACTACACTTGCTAATAGCCTAAGACCTTTGGTTACCTAATTTCTGCTCACAGTGATCTTTTATGCACGGTTCTCTGACAATTGGCCATCATCAAAGAAGGATAAAAGATCTGATGAAATTTCAACCTCATCCAAAACACTAATTTTGTCATTTCCTAAATTCTTAAGCCCTCTCAGCCTGTTCTTTTTTTTAACGTCTCAGATGGGAAACCTTCAACACTGGAGAGGAATTGTGAGTGTTTAGAAGAGCTTGGGTATTGGATCCTCTCTGAAAATGGCAACGCTGTGAAGGTAAGATTCACAGGCCACACACTACCAGCAGCAACAATAATAAGCTTAAATCATGTAAAGGTAGTAACTGATTGGAGTGAACTCGTTTGCTTTTCAAATTACAGTCTTTTATGATGTCCATAGCTAATAAGACTAAGCCCTTTAAAATTTTCTCTCCAAACAGAAGTATGCAAGCGATAGCTTGTTTTTGGAAAGAGAATTTATCTTATTGGAAAAGAGTCTCTTATTAAAAATAAAAGTTTCAACGAAAATAAGACATTTTTCTCCACAAATTACTCATTTCCACTTTGTGTGTGTCTGTATATATATAAAATTTAAAGTTTTGAGTTTAAAGACTGATTATAAAAAATTGCATAACATGTGTCCTGAATTCTTTGTCTACTAAAATCCAGATTTTGGATCGATGACAGATTTCTAATGCCATTTCACTGCCCATTTGGATAAAACCTCCATCAAACAACATTTCAGAAAGTGTGAAATGAGTTTTCATTTTAAGATCATCAATAAATGTAAAAATCATTCAGGGTTGAGTTCCGCACAGTATTAAAATTCTGGGGGTTTGCTATCAAAACTGTTAAAAGAATCAGACGCCTCTAGGCAAAGGATAGGGGTCTCCAGATAATCTGCTTATTTGAAACTGTCACTGTGTTCTTCGTTTAAAATATAGGGTCAGTCATTTCAGTGGAATGATTTACTTAAATGTGTTCCAAAGTTTGCAAGTTTGCCATCACTTGTTTTAGAAAACAGGACCATTGAGACACTGGCATTCGTATGCTTTAATGCTGTTACGCTTTCATAACTTCTGATTATCAGAGTCATGGGATAAATCTGGATTTTCTGCATTTTAGAGCCCAGTTGTATGAAAAAACAAAGTGTAAGCTATGTGCTGCGTTCAACAGATGTGAGTGTGCTTATCGGTACAGGCAGACATTCACAATTATGTTAACAAAATTTAAAAATATGTATCTGTTATAATTAAATTAATACAGCCCTCCTAGTGTGGATACAAGTAAAGACACTTTATATTGCTGCAACTGCCACTTCTAGTGATAGAACTGCATTAATGCTGATTTGCATTGATTAAAACCAAATCACATCCAAAATGAAAGTCACACAGATTTAATTTCTGCACTTTAAAGGAGGTGTGAGACCTCTGAAAGGAGATTTCTGCTTTTTTTTTTTTTTTTTTTTGCAGTGACTGACATTTCAAAGGTGTCTGAAAACAAGCATAAGTTGATAAATTATCACCAAGCAGACAGTCATTAAAAGTGAGTGTGTACAACTAGTGCACAACAGAATCACTGTCCTTCCAGTGGGGGTGAACCCGGGAACAGGACTGTTACATGAATTTTCCTGCAAAGTCTTCGGTAGCCAGACTAATCCCAGACACACCTCGTGCTGACCTTTACACACAGACGCACAAAACTTTCTGGGAGACTTTATTCCCCCCGTCCCTTGCTTACTTCATCTCCCAGCAGGGCTGCCTGCTGGACCTGGTGATCCTGCTTCTGTACAAAGGGAAAGAGCCTCCACCTACCTTGCTTTCCTTCCCTCCCCAGTTCTTCACTCCCTCTCTCCCCCTCGGGCTGGCAGGATTCCTGGGGCAGAGCATGCAATCAGTTCGCAGGGAGCAGCCGCAGCCACAGGAAAGATGCAGAAGCAGAATCAGAAGGAGCACCTCTACAAGCTGCTGGTGATTGGGGACCTGGGAGTGGGCAAAACCAGCATCATCAAACGTTATGTCCACCAGAACTTCTCCCCCCATTACCGGGCCACCATCGGAGTGGACTTTGCCTTGAAGGTGCTGAGCTGGGATGCTGATACCGTGGTACGGCTGCAGCTCTGGGATATTGCGGGTGAGTACAGAGGAGAACCATTTGCCCCGTAAGCCATCCAGAGACGGTACAAAATATAGACCCCAGTTCATTTGTACTAGTCCTTCTGTTGGAAACTACCAGTGCCTGCGCAGTGAGGGAGAGGAGACCGAGGAGAGAGAACTTCTAAACTTTCTAAAAACTTTCCCAAACCTTCTAGAATCTTTCTAAAAGAGAAAAAGAGCAGATGAACACTCTGGAGCTTCCCTAAAGTTAGCAGACCCCCAAACAAGGGGTGTCAGAGTGAAACCTGCTCTGTCTGATTTTTTTCTCCCAAGCCCTTAAGCACGCGTGGGGACACGGGCACCTCTCTCCAAATGCCCCAATTCTTGCCCTGCAGCGGGTGCTGTTCAGCTTGCCTCATTATACTAACAGATCGCTGACGGGAGAGAAACAAGAATTTCCTGTTACATCGATTTAATTCGGTGGAAGAGATGCGGCATTCAATAAGATGGTTAAAATCATGGATAAAAAAAATAAGGAAAAAGTGTCACTAAATTACTTTCTCAAAATACCTCCCTTCTTCCTTTCCTTCCTCTCTCTCCTACCTTCTTTCCTTTGCTCCAATGAAATGTAAACAACTTCTGACATGCTTTGAAAAAAGAAGTGTTTCTGTTTGGCAATAATCCTGGTTGTTAAAAATGTATTTACTCATGTTTACTTGTCCTTATTCAAACGTCAAGGAAAAAAAAAAAAAAGATAGTTTACTCTGCTCAAAGAGAGAAAGAATAAAGAAGTCCAGCTATCCTTGCATGCATACATAATTTAAAAGCATTTAATTTGTCACTGTTACTGTCAGTGCTTTGGAGTTTTTATCTTCGGCCTCCAATTAAAACCACAACTTTTTTTTTTTTTTTTTTGCCACCCCCCTTACTAGGAATTAATTTGGATTCAGTCTTCAGTCTGCCAAATACAAGTTTATCTTGATGGCATATTTTGCATGCTATAAGTAATCATTTTTTTTATTGAACGTTTGTAGGAATCCACGTATAGGTCTAACACAACAGCTTCCAGCAAAAGCGAGAGCATTTGTGCATTTTAATTCGATCAAAGGAGTTAACATTTGTTAAGTAGGGGATAAAGGTGAACATTATATCAGCTGTTAGGCAACTGTGCCAGCCTGTGGCCTGAGCTGTGCGTTCAGTGATCTAGTCTGGAACAGCACTGAGCAAAACTAGTGAAATGAGAAAATTCTTGACATTCTTCTTGGAGGAGGGAGCGCCTTTCTTCTGCGCGGAGCTGCCTCAGCTCTGCGCTCTGAATTTGGCACCAAGGCACTAAAACTTATGCAGTGACTCTGCTTTATGCAAAACATGCCTAACCTCAGCTTTTTTACACATCGGTACACTCTTGTGGGTTTATGATATTAAATACATTTGTGCTCGGGTTTCTTTATTAAAAGTTGGAATAATGGGGAGAGCATTACTTTTATTGCTCGCCAGTGACCAATTACAACAATAAATATATACGCATCCAGCAAAACTGTTCTGCATGAGAAAAATCATTTAATAGTAAATTCTGAATGCATCAGCGACTTAGCGAATGTATTTTGCCTGCCTTGTTTCAGAGATTTATTACACTACTAATCATGTGCTGGTGGATCATATGATGTAGCTTTCAGTCAGGCTGCAGGAGCAATTACACCAGGTTGTAGTACGGAATGACTAGCATGCTTTCTGAGTTATCACACATGACAGAGAGAATTACAGCACAGTACTACATTTCATATGAATTGCTCAATTCAAAGCATCTCTGTGAAGGTCAAGACAGTGGCCGATAATATAAAGAGTTGCTGTCTCAGTTTTAATGACTCCTGTGTAAAGAGCTTTGGCTGTTGATGGCTGTACGTAGAAAACAAGTTTTGTAAGCAGCACACTGAAGTCACACCAGCGTGGTGCTGGCATAGAAGTTACCGTAAGGCATCTGGCTGGTGAGAAAAAAGTTGTTTAAATATGAAAGCAAAATAAAACTGTTTGGAAATGTGGAGGGAATTGAAGTGTTTTATCCTGGCTGTGGCTAGTCATAACCACTTGCAAAACACAAATATGCAAGGAGAAGAGGGAGGAAAGTAAAACCTCTGGTCTCAGAACATCTTCTCTCTTTTGGGAGAATCTCTGTTATTAGGGCCTGTTTAGCTTTTGGGGTAAGGGAATAAATCTCCAGTCTGACCAAGCTGAAGGATGTTGGCTTAGGATTCAGGACATCTTGAATGGAAGCAAATGCTGCAAATGTAGCAATAATGTATCATATCAGTATTTATATATTGATATATATTTATATGTGTGTGTATATATATATATATATGGTATCATTTTAGCTCTTACATCCTCTCATCCCCCTCTACATCATACAGCCAGTGAACTTACTACTAAGTGTAATGTGTACTCTTCATTGCACTTCACTATGTACAACAGTGGGTAGTAAATTTTTTGACAATCTAGAAATAATTTTCTCAAAAAGCTTGTGAGCAAAACTTGCGTCAAGCTTATCTACATTATTAGTAGGATTTACATATGTGGTGACTTCATTGGAGGAGTGATACTACAGCTGTGGTAGGAGTTTACCCTTGTTTACCCTTTACAGACACGAGAAGAAAAGCAAATTTAGTTCATCTGGTGCCATCTAATTTCATAGTTAAATGTAGTATATATTTCTGTAACGTATGTTTCTGTATCATTTAATTTGGTAAACAAAACTATAGTAAGATCTAATAGCTAAATGATGAAACCGCATTTATTTAGATGAGAGATAAATGCTGAACAATAAGGATAACTAAACATTAGGAAAATTAATGCAGGGATAAGGTAGGTTCTGCATTGCATATTATTACATTAAGGCTTGAGGGTTTTTTTAACAAATAATATATTCCTGAAGCTGTGGGTGTTAAACAGGAATAATTAGACAAAACTTCATGGTACCTGTAACAACACACTGGCATTAAAACCTATGAATTTATGTCTGATTCAGTGAAGTGCCTAAGTTTGAAGTGACTGAATTTTCACTATAGTGTGTGAGAAGAGATGTATGTGGTAGAATCCTCCTTGTCTTTAATGTCCACAAAGCAGTTCCAATTTATTTCAGTGAATGTCCCAAATTCTCAGGTTTGGTGTTCATATCCCTTTTAAAGTGTGCCATTCCCTCTACTTCTGTGTCCTACATCTTTAAATCTTGCTCTTCAGTCAATATTTTTTGGGGGGGGAGGTTGTTTCCTTACCTTTTCTGCTGCCTCTGTATGAGCATCCTTTAAATTCATTAACCGACTGTTAGAAAGAAAGATTTAAAAGAAACTCTTCACCATATTTTGAACAAAGCTGCTGTGGTGGGGTTGGCCCGGCAGATGCAGGCTGGGGGCATTTTTGAAGAACCCAGCTACTGCAGGCAGCAGATCCACGTGTGTTTGCTATCACTTCTCTGCAAGGCTGCTCTCACCGCTGCTGTGTTTCATGTCCACATGGCCCCAAGATTTCTCTGCAGACCAGTTTTAGCTACAGATTTACTGCAGGGAGCAGCTCTGGGAGTGCAGCAGAGGGCAGAGAGCAGCACTTCAGAGCCTTCCCCCTCCCCTGCTACTTTTTCACAGCAGTGTCAGCATCACCATTATCCCTCCTGCTGCGTCTGTGTGAGCTGGCTTATTCATTGCTACCAAAAATACGGTGGTTTGCTTTTACAAAGCTGGTTCTCATCTCATCAAGAGTTGGACCGATGCATTGAAGTACCAGTATCCATACGATACTGGTAGTGAAAGAGCAGTTTTGTTTCCTTTCCCTGCAAGTTTCACCTTCACAAACAGCAATCTTTGCACAGATATAGGCAAATGCCTCCGCAGTTGTAAAGTTTTTAAGACTGTTATGCTCCAGAAGGAGTAAACGGACTGTTCACTAATGCCAGGCACAGCACATCCTCAGCGGTTTAGGCTTCTAGTGGCTGCTGAGCATTGCAGTACATATGCATAAATGAGATAGTCACGGTGATTTCTAAGGCTAAGTTACCTTGAAATTACTGTTCTTCAAACACAAATAAGTCCCTGGCTGTGGTGGGTTTATTTCAGTATAGATCTGCAGTGGGATCCGTGGGCCTGATCCTGCCGACAGCCTGTTTTTCCACATTCTGGGGTGGTGAACACCACCTCAAGGCTTGCTTAGGTTTCAGTCTGTACAGATAATAACTTGAATTTAAAGGTGAAAATGCTGCAAGTTGTTTTGATGTGAAAGGTAAAATCTATTTAAATTTTCTCCACAATTTCCAGCTTCTCAGCATTGGCTAAAGGCCCTCTGTAAATGCGTGGTAGTTCCCAGAAACTTTTTGCCTCTTAGGATGAAGGATGATGGCAAGAAGTAAAACCCATTGTAAAAGTGGGCATTGAGCAGTTTTAATCAATTTTTATCTTGCACTACATTTTAGATGTGGTGGGCAAGATGGTGGTAATTATCTGAGTTTTAGCACTTTATCGTTAGTTTTTATAACTTTATCAGAGATCATAGTGGTTAGTGAAAACTGCAGATTTCTGTACAAGCCATGCTGGTGAATTTATGTGGGGTGTATTTTTATAAACCATGATAATTCAGCTTTTGATGCTTTAAGCCCATAAAATAATACCTTTCCCTGCTGCAGAAGTGCCACTGAGATTGGGATAAATGTTGAGGAAGGTGCCATTCAGACAGGGAATCCTGTCCTTTAATGGAAATCTTGTTGCTTTAGCATCTCGGTCTCGCTGGGTTCACTTTAAGGTGGGCTGGGATTCACCTGGTTTAACAAATAGACATCTTGTACGGAACCATCTGAGTATAAGCTACTCACCCTGGGCTCACCAGGGGCTTGAGGGTAGAGGTTAAGTACCTCCATAAGGAAGCTTTTGTGACCACTCTTAAATGCTTACCCTTGCTGAGAAGATGCCCCTAGATACCTCTTCTCAGTCTCTGAGTACAAATGGATCTTAAGTACACCCAGCTAATTTTTTTGAGCCTAAACTAGGGCTGATGAATCCCAATGTAAAGCACTGTCCCAGTGGGCAAAGGCTATTAAACTCATGGGGTTTGATGCCAGATGCCAGTGGCCTTGCAAGGAATGCAGTAAAACACCATGGGCCAGATCAAGCAAACATTTCACAAGTTTCTTACCTTTCCAGTGAAAAGCAAACCCCATCTTCCTCTACCCCTCTTGCAATAAAACAGATTCTAATGCTCAAGGCTGCCTGTGAGATAGCACTGAATACCTAATGCTCGATCTATTTTGTAGCCTAATTACTGCCTAAGCCATTGTGTTGCTGAAAACCTAAGGCCAGATTCTGACACCTTTAATACACCAAACAGTGCCTATTTTCATGAGTAATTCTGCTAAATGAAAAAGTTTTAGGAATCTCATCTATTAAGATAGGGTTTTGTTCACATAAGGAAGAATCTTTGGGAAAAAAAGAGTCCTCCTGGACCCTCTGTCAAAATATGTAGCTCTCCAAACACAATGCAAATGCTAGAGATCGCTTTTTCACAATTTAAATGAAATAAAAGTAAAGCAATTATGCAAACGACATAGAACTAAAATTTTTCAAATCACCTCTTTCTCCAGTCAAAGGTGCATAATGTCTTTATGCCAAGTATGTTCACGTATTAATTGCAACTGATGGGGAAAAAGACCACTTCAGAAAGGGGTTAGGGTTTATTCAGCCAGCAGCTCCGTTCTTTCTCTTTCTTTGAAGGGATTGATAATCAAGTGGTGAGCCCTGTCATCCTGCACAAGGCTGCTCTTACAAACATGGTGGCTTTTCTGTGCAGTGAAAAACCTAAGTATCTGCAAAAGCAGCTGGAAGCAGGAGGTGAAAACATTGTGGGCCACTACTAGCCAGAAGACCACATCATGAGAGCCTTTTCTTCCTCTGATAACTTTGTTTGTGATTAATGATTTTATGATGCATATTAGTAATTTAGTTCATGTTCCATGACAATGTGTCCCACCTGTCTTAGAGATCTGTGTCCCAATAAATATGTGTGAAGCCCAAGTTTAGCTGTTCTTGCATCATCTACATCTCGAGTGCAAGCATCTCACAAACTTTGCATGAGAAGTAGAAAGTATAACTGACATAAAATATGCTTCAAAACCTGCTTGTTATGTTGCTGCTTGCCTCACTGATAAGTTTCTACCAGACCTTGACTTTTGTTTGAAGGCACCTTCTTGCAGATGAAAAAAAGTTGCTCAACAAGGAGATTATTGAATAGCACATGACTTAGCCATTTATCTGATTAGCCCACTGATAGGAATCATAAGACATTTTAATAAAGCATAGCCATAAGAAACTTTCAATATGACCTCATATTTCCCAGGAATGATATATTTCTGGTTTGCTTTATCAATGGGACGCAGTGTTTGTTTAAGGTAAAAAAAAAAAATCTAACATGAATTTGGAGCAGACAGACATCTGCTTTTGGTTTCTGTATCATGTGAATGACTTTCTCCTTCCTGCAACAAAGATAAACATCACAAACAGATGGTATTGACCCCATAAGTGTGATCAGTCCTATTTCCATTAACTGAAACTGCATGGTCTGGAAGCCCAGTGATCAGCACTCTTCAGTTCTCAGTCCAGCCTTACATTTGACAGCACAGTTTCCATCAGATAAAACCTCCACAGGTAACCTTCCCAGGGTCTGGAGCAGGCTGCCAATCTTCTCGTCTTCCTAACTTATTCAAGATTATGCATGCTGAGAAAATAAAGCTAGAAACACGTTTCCACTGAATGTTGTCTATTTCCATAGCACCTTTTCTCAGCTATAAAAGCGTATGGCGAAATACAAGAGCTGTCTTGCCTAAAGGCTGCTGTTGTTGTGAGATGTTTCACGAATTTATAATTCTACTTTTTTGGATCACAGCTCAGCAGTAGACATCCATGGAAATTCTATATTTTTTTTACTTCAAGAAAAAATTTGTGCAATTCATTTGCATTCTTGGAAACATTTTTTCAAAGTTCCCATGAATACAGTGTATATATTAACAAACCCACAGCTGATCAACATACCACATCCTGATATCAAGTGTGTTAATTTTTACACTGTTAATCATATAAAATGATAGATATTTACAAATGTCCATGTTTGAATACAATATGCTGTACACAAAAATATTGTAAATAACTTCCCAGAAAACATACTGAATTCAGAAAAGAAAATCACGAAGCTTCTGAATAGATCTAGTGTGAAGCATCTCCTCCCAGATCTTTCCACTGGAGCAATACAGCTCTTCTTATTGCTGCTGCTGTGCTATTTCTTAGAACACTTCCCATGTTTGTAAGGCTTTAAATTTGCCTTTCTCACCTCTGTGTTTTAGTTTGCCAGTACAAGTAAATTCATAATGACTCTAATGCCTGGTATGGCTCCAGAGCTTAATTATGTTCGTGTTGATTATTATCACTTGCATGAGAATGTGCAGTATCCTCTTTGTGCATGAGCAGATCGGCGGTGAGATGTTTCCCATAAAATACCACATGAACAAGCTTCCAATCTGGTACCTAGATATTTTTTGTGACTCCTGCTTAAATCCATATAATGTACACCGAGACTCTTGGTACTGTCCACATCTCTAGAAATCTGGCAGCTTAATAAGACTGTACACTAAAGTTCAAGCTTGTCATAAAGTTATTGAATTTCCTTGGCTGTTTGCTCTCTAACTCCTTTTTCATGCTATATAATCCCTTGCGATTTCATACAAATGAGCCTAGCATGGTACTTGTCATTATTTAGACAAAGAGGAGCTTTCCAGAGACTTACAAAATTAAGTCCTACCTTTAGTAACGTTCTCTTAGAAAAATTGCTATGTGAAATATTGACTTAGATTGGAAGCTGTGATTTTTACAAGGCGGTGTTTGTTGTTTTTTTTTTTCCCCTCCTACTTTCTTCATCACAGGTCAGGAAAGATTTGGAAACATGACCAGGGTATATTACAGAGAGGCCATGGGGGCATTTATTGTCTTTGATGTTACGAGACCTGCAACATTTGAAGCAGTGACAAAATGGAAGGAGGATTTGGACTCTAAGTTGGTTCTTCCAAATGGAAAACCTGTGCCGACAGTCCTCTTAGCAAACAAATGCGACCAGGGAATAGATGTTCTTATGAACAACGGCATCAAGATGGATCAGTTCTGCAAAGAGAACGGGTTCGTGGGCTGGTTTGAAACATCAGCCAAGGTAATGTTTCCATTTCTTTTTGAATGTTTCTCCAAGCACAGAGAAATCAGCTCATAAAATACTTCTGTCGGTTGAAATGTGTACCTTGCAAAGCTCCTCTTTGATGGAATTAATTAAAGGTGAACTTTTAAATTAACACATTTCTATTTCTTTTAGGCCTTTTATTGCAAGGCAAACTATATGTGACATTCTGAAATGCTGCTGCTGTAATCATAGGCCAGCAGTAAAATATGTATCTGGTCAACAACTTACTGCGTAATAGCCTGGGGAGGAAGATGACCTTTGGCAAGGCACAAAAGCTAACTCTTATGAATGATATGAGGATATTTTTCATAATTCTTAACTGCTAATATTATCTCAAAATATTTAGATAACCACTATGCCTGAAAAATGCTGATCAGAGTCAATAGCTTTTTTGTGCCATCTTCCAGAAAAAAAAAAATCAGTCTATTGTAGCACTTGTACGATGCCTATTGTTAATGAGCTCTCATTCTCAACAGCTTTTGGAAAAAAATTACGTATCTGGGGAAGAAGGTGTCTTCCACAGTGGTCAAAGTGCTGAATGAGCTGCTCTGAGGTTCAGTTCCTTGCCTTGGTACAGATTTCCTGGGCACCTATAAGAAAATGGAGATAAAAATCAGAAAGGGCACTGAGAGTTTTAGAGTATAAAGCCCCAAGGTACAGTGGTCCTGTATATCAATTTGGGATTTCTCAGATAATCTCAGCGCATGCAAGATTTGGAAAGCTGGCATGTGAAATATTGGTTTGAACACAACAGTTCAATGGATATTGTGTCTATTGTCTTCTCTGATAATGAAAGCTGGTGTCATCATTAACAGCTCTGGGGAACGTTTGGATGTTATAAATATAAGCAGTCTGTAAGTCTGCTTTGACCTAGATTGTGAGTAGGCTGAAAGCCAAAATGCTACATTCAATTGTTCAGTTTCTTTTA
Organism: Microhierax caerulescens; assembly: GCA_035590215.1. Lineage (NCBI taxonomy): Eukaryota > Metazoa > Chordata > Aves > Falconiformes > Falconidae > Microhierax > Microhierax caerulescens. Next base: position 8,999,488 of record JAVJGJ010000014.1, on the reverse strand, counting down.
AGCGCTTTATTAGAGTTACTTAAGAAACTTTGGAGTGTATACTTGTATTTTACTTTTCTAGTCTTGACTCCTTCTTTAAGCACTAACATTTAAAAGTGTCTAGTTCTGGTTTAAAAAACAGGCCAAGCTCTCTTACATCAGGTTCTTCATAATAATTAAGGCAGAAAGCTAATTATTCCAGGGGGAAGGGGGTGGTTTGGAAGGGGGAAGAAAGAAAGAAAAAAAAAGAAAACCTAGAGAGTGAAGCATTTGGAATGGCAGCTGCCAGTAAAGGTGTGGAGAGTTAGGGGATTACAGGACAAACTATTTTTTTTTAAATATATATCTATATCTATATCTATATCTATATCTATATCTATATCTATATCTATATCTATATCTATATCTATATCTAT
>JAVJGJ010000014.1:8949576-8970363 GCA_035590215.1 Microhierax caerulescens | reverse complement strand
GCGGGGGAACTCACCGTTCCTGGTGGGAGAGCAGGACCTGTGTGGTGAGAGCCTTGTCTGGGGGTGCTCAGTGATGTGCACCGGGGAGCTGGGGTGCTCCACCAGCCCAAGGCACTGCCTGCTGCGGTTGCTGCGGTTTTGCACAGCCTTTTATGATATTGTCACTGTCTTTGTTCCTTTTTTAACCCCCTCCTCAGCTCTGGAGGGTGGGACTGGAAGAGAGAGGGAAGGAGCAGTATCACTAATACCAGAAAACCTGTTCTGCATGGGCTCCTCTCCATCGGCAAAGGTTCCTGCCAGAAGCCTGCTCTAGCACAGGATTTCCATGGTGGTCGTGGCTTGCTTCAGGGCACATCATCCTGCGTGGGGTCCTCCAAGGGCTGCAGTGTGGATATCTGCTCCACTGCGGACCTCCATGGGCTGCAGGGGAAAAACCTACTTCACCATGGTCTTCATCACAAGCTCTAGGGGAATCTCTGCTCTGACACCTGGAGCACCTCCTCCTGCCTTTCTTCACCATGTATTGGTGTCTGCAGGGTTCTTTCTCTCACATTTTCTCACTCCTCACTCTCACATCTCCTATGCAGTGTGTTTCACCATTTCTTAAATAACTTACCGTAGAGGTGCTGACAGTGTTGCTGATGGGTTCAGCTTTGGCCAGTAGTGGGTCCACCTTGGAGCTGGCTAGAATTGACTCTGTCCGACATGGCAACAGTTCCTGGCATCTTCTGACAGAAGCCACACCTGCAGCCCCCTGCTACCAAAACCTTGCCATGTAAACCAAATAAACCTGTCTCTGACATGACAAATGGCTCGGTCTATGTTTTCCTTTCCCCTTACAGTCAGTGGCTGGATTTATCTCAGCCAACTACTGTTTCCTGAGATGTCAACATTTAATCTAAGCTTGTTTCCTTTTCTCCTTTAGACTCTGGAGAGCAAGACAGACATCCCAAGAGAAGATCTCCCTTGATTAGATAACTCTCTTAGGGAATCACAAACAGTCTTTGGATATGATTTGACATTGGCTGTGGCAGAAGCACCCATGACCAGCGTAACTATCTGGTTGAACTTTAGACAAAAATTTGGGTGAGAAGCATATCACATGTTCTAATAAACCTATTATTACCTATATTCAACAAATAGAAATGAAGCCTCAGAAAGTTGAATTATGAAGTGTTTTAAAAGTTAAGGAGTCTAGCATAAATGTGGAAAAGCAGATAACGTACAAAATTCATTTGCCTTCTAATAATCTTAGGTTAACATTAACTCGTGTAACAGCATTTTAATAACCCACCCCACCCTCATTTTGACCATGTTTCTTGTTTTTCCCCAGGAACTATAGATTTCATATGAGGCAGATGAGTTCAGATTTCTATTTTCTTGTCCATTTGTTCCTAGTTTCCTTTGATATATGGAATAGCTTGTCTTGCCTACATCTTCTTTGATGTCCTTTAACAAGACAAAGCAAGACATGAGTTTACCAGTGCTTGTTTTTTGTTAGTAGTCAGTTGACTCTTCTTTGGCTATATCTTACCTCCCTTTATCTTTTGTCAAAGTCAGTAATAGATGATGAAGATTTTTTTTTTCCTTTCCAAGAGAAATTTTTGCCAATTTTAGCCAATATTCATGATGCAGCAAATATTCCTTTCCAGGTCATTTGGTAGAAAGTGTACTACAACTTCTAAATTACGACAAGAGTATAAATATTGTCATAACTCCTTTATGAGGTTTTAGCTAGTCAGTCTATAATAATAAAACATTCTATCAGCCTACAAATTGGTGTAAGTTTTGCATTTGTTGAATTCTGGTTTTCCCCCTCTTTGTCTTAGGGGTTGTATTCTTTGTGGTCTGTATAGTTTTGACAGTTTGTGGTTGACCCCATTACACTGATCTAATTGATGACCACTTGAATTATGATGACAAAGCAGCTGTATTAATCATGTAACACATCTGACTTCTTTTACCACATTAGCCCTCTGGGAAATCCTTTAGCAAATTATATTCACATGTTAAGCTCCTTTGAACAATTGGTTCAGCTAAAGCCTTAGCCACCAAAATTCATTTCTATTCTTTAGAAATCAGTCTTCTAATTTCTAGTGACTTAGCCTTTTTTCCATCAGGTTAAAACCAAATTATATGCATATTTCATGCCCAAAGAACATTCTTTTAGTACAGGCAAATAGAATGAACACAGTAGCTGTCAAATGATGTGAATTGTAAATTTTCCTAGTCTGAAGTATGTAACAACAGCCTGCAAGCTTGAAGAGCTTCGTTGTTCTTCCTTTTTCCTATGTGCTGAAAGGGACCTGGAATATTTATCAAGATGAATAAAACATGTTCAGTTTTCACCTTACCCTGGAAAATCTTTTTGTCTTCTCTCCTTTAGTACAGTAGAAACAAGAAAGGAAAATCTTCAGTGTGGACATGTGAGGCAATTCGACTTTTTTTGGTTGGACTCCTTTGTTAACAGTACATCTTGTAAAGAAAATTAACTTCTTCGTTTCTTAACTTTGTAACAATTTTTATATGCTGTGATGCCACACATTAGTGTAATATCTGCTTATTTGTGTAGGTAAGATTGCCTTTCAGTTGTAAAGGTCTGTACTGCAGCTGCCTGATTTGTGTGACCTTCCAAGATAAATGCATATGGAAATCCCAGCTGGAAGGCATCCTTTCCCACAGGAACACAAAATCTCAGCACCATTTAGCCTCATAATTAGTTCAGAAGTCATATGCTGTCGGTGCACTACATGAATAAATATCAGCTCAGGTGTGTGAGTTACACTCTGAGTAGACACATGATATTCCTTATGCTTCATGCACCTGATAGAAATGTAATCAAGTTAGCACAATACTGAACCTAACTGCATTTATCCTGCATTTCAACACCACTTCTTAGGTCAGATTTAGCATCCTCCTGCTTTGTGGTTTCTCTAATGCTCAGCATTCTACCTAACAAGAAGTTTTAGAAATAGAGTCATTAAGGGGAGATTTGGAAAGAACTGGGTTATAACTAGTGAAAATCACCCTTCTGCCATCACACGTCACCAGTCAGATGTTAAGTGAATTAGAAACAGCAAAAGTACTGATTTCCTGAGGGTAATTTTAAGAATTTGTTTGCAACAGAGCTTCAAAGCTCACAAATCCACTAATCTTTCAGAGACCCCAGAGTTGGTCTTACACAAACACAACATTATTATTTACTAGGCAGACCAACAGCCTGCTGTAGCAGGGTAAAATATCTCTGATTATTCATCTATACACGGTGGAGGTAGCCCTAAAAGGTGACAAACAAAAGTTACAGGTCTTGTCTCAAAGAACTTGTGGTATAATTACTGTCTGCACTTGATGTATAAGGCCACACAAGTGTGACAGTAGTAAGCTTACACATCCACTTCATTGCTGGACCTTATTTCACAATTGTAAGTGTCTTTAAGATAAACTGTTCTTACAGAGAGATTGGGGAAAAAGAGAAAAAAAGGAATAATTCAGTATGTTAGATAAAATATTTTTTGAGCATTCTTAGTGGGAAAAAATGTTTCTTCAGGTATTGTGGGGTAATTCTTTGAAATTATCTGGTTGTATTATTCTTCCTACAAAAATTCTAATGGTATTAAAATGTTAGTTCACTGTATTTTCTGATAAGGAAATGTCTTGTATCCATGTATGTTGTGTGTTGTGAATCAGAAGATTATGAAACGTGTTTCTGGAATACTTGGGCACCTAGGTAAAGTGAACAATCTAACCTACTGTTGTAAAATGTAGTGGTTTTTTCTGTAAGGTAAAGGGCATGGTGGCAGAAACACATCTTGATACAAAGCATACACTAAGAAATGCTGACACTGTGAATGATCTGCCAAGCTATATTAAAATGCTGATTTTAACTCCCACTGTGCCTTAGCAGCAAGAAACATTGTGGGATTTTTTAAAAGACATTCTCATGACACTCATCACATGGATTACTTCATAAGGTTTTCCTTTCTGCCCTCGTTAAACTGGAAAGGGTGCTGCTTTCTCATTGTCTGCCTCCTGGGCTTGATCCACCCACATACATCTTGCTCTGTCCAGCTCCCATCAGGTCACAAAGAGCAGATGACTGAGTTGAAAGAGAAATCTCTTTATAAGATAGAATAACATGCACATGTCTTTAGGGTGAGGTCTTAAAGGAATCTCCAGTTTCCCACACTTTACTTCTGGGAATGCATATTTTGGCATTTAAGAGCTATTTTTCTAGGACAAATAGAGGCATTGAGCTCAGCTCACTCCTACGTTCACCACAGGTTTTAACCACTGAAACAGTTTCATTTTCACAATGAAATCAGTATACTTTTCTTCTGTGCTGCATTGCGTCTGAGCTGCAAGCAGAAGGGATGGAAGAAGTACAATTGCTTTGAGATCTATCTGGATTCCAACACTTCCCCAGGTGCCTTCCTGTGAGCATATTACATTTGGATTTTGAAGAACAATAAACTTTCAGGAAACAAATGCTGGAGAAAAGCTTCCTGAGGAAAAGGATAGCTGCCTAGATCAGCAGATACTCCTAATGATATGGTCACTACAACCAGAACAGGCAACAGAGACTTAGCAAGGGACCTCATCCCTAATGTGCTAGGTCCAACCTCACTTTATCCCAGAAAAACTGGATCTGCCAGTGGATTTTGCCTCTTCCTCCCTCCAAAAAATGTCATCCATGAATTGAAAGGTCTTGCCACGTTTTTACTAATAAAAAAGAAATAACCAGTCATTACAGAAAGAAGCATTATGAAATGGACTAGCTCAGCCAATTACTGGCTTTCCTGTACGCTCCATTTGCATCTGATTTGGCAGAATAGTTTCACAATGAACAGCCCTGGGAGCTTGAACTTGGCCAGCCTGAATTGGTCAGGTGGGTGGACGACATGATCATTGCAAGTCCCTTCCAACAGAAGTAGTCTATTCTTTCAGGTTGGACTGCAATCAGAGATGAGAAGTCAGACACAAAGGACACCACTGGGAACTTTTCTCTCTGTAACCATGCACCACATCCATTCTAGCACGCTCTCTGGGTGATTGCTCCGTTACGTTGAATGCTTCACATCAGGCCCTTTGAAATTGTGAGTTGTGCTGGTTAGCAGGAGGTGGTAATAACAGGAATATTTTGGTTTGTGTACAAATTACTGTTATCTTGAAAACAGGAAAAATCAAATCAGCTGGGCAGTTCCCCAGCTCTGAGCTTTTTCTTAGGGTCTCTTTTCTTGTTCTTCTGTGGCTGTGGAGCACCCCTACACCTTTCCCTTTCTCGCCACACAGAGCAAGAATAACCCATAGCATCTTCTCCAAAATTATTAAAATTCCTCAGTGAACTTGCATTGCTTTCTGATTTCAGTGGAGATACATGTCCATATTTAGGATTTCACAATATTTCAGAGACTTTCCTCCACAAGGGAGCTCAAAGATTTCTCACAGCACTTGAGTGAAAGGCAGTGGCTACATTCAGTTGTTTGACCAATGTTTAAAAAGATGGACAAAATCATCAGTCTGCATCTGAAGATAATAAGCTGACTTGGGTTGAGAAATGCAGGAGAATATCCCTTGTAAATTATTCCTGCATCACACATGAGCATACACCCCCTCTCTTCCTCCTATAGAATGAAGAAGCATGGTCAGCAAAAGTATTGCAGCCTAATTTCTGAAAGAACAACTGGTAAAACCATCCGGAAATCTTTGAAGTACCCTTCTGTTGCCACGGGATCATCAGAGAAAATTTTCCCATGGTGAAGAATTTACTTGTCTTAATGGTACAACCTTCAGGAAAATCTTTGTACAGGGCATTAATTTCAGCTCCAGAGGCACTCTTGATATCGTAGTGAGAGCATTGTATAGCAAATACCATATTGTACTATTAACCATGAATCCAGTGTGCTGTTGAACAGTCTGGGGGAGAAAGCACAAAATCTTCAAACTGCAGGAGATGCGTCTCCATTATTCTATAAATGAGATTATTGTCTTCCTTGGCTCATAAAATATGTTTTTCATTCCACAATTCTTACAACTATAAAACTCTGTGAGGTTTATAAGAGGAACAATAATATAGATATGGGTTCTGCCAGATGATACTAATTGTGAATAGCATAAAATGACACTGAATGACACCAAACATCTATAGATCAAGCCATGCACATACAAGTAGCTAAATTTAGATTTACACCATGCTTCAGAAATAAAAGTGGGTTGCTTTAAATGACTGCCATTTGATTAATTGCAGTGTTCTCCAATTTGGTCTGCTTTTTAAAGATGTTTCGTTGTGCATGTTTTGTGTAGGTATCATTCATGCCAATAAATAATTGGAAGAGAAATAAACACAGGAAGAAGAGAACTGACATCATGCAATGAAAATAACTATCAAGGATACTCACGAGCTAATGGATTTGTCATGGCTGTTGTCTTCTAATAATAGATTAACACTATTATTATCATAATTTTAAATAATAATATCAATAACAACACATTTGTAGTATATATAAACATGGTTATGGGTTGGTTATACCACAGAGTAAAAAGCAATGTCCACCTGAAAACAACAGATAACAAATGGAGACATAAGCAGGCTAATATGAGGAAATCATGTATTGCAGGATTGGACAGGAAATTTTGGATCATTTGTTCCTATTCTAATACATCTTACATCACATATTGTCATCTTAGGTCACTGTGTTCAAACATTATGCATCAATGCATCCAGAAGACAGTCCAAAGTCTTTTGGAAGTGTTTATTATGGTTTTGTACCAAGCCTAGCACAAAAGATGGCTGGTTTATGACTAATGCTTCTTCAGGCTGCTGCAAAACAGATTTTATATAATCACAGAAATAGCTACAGATCCTTTTTATTTCATCTTTTGTGTTACTAATACAAGGCACCATTGCAGGTCCACAGTGAACCTCATTTCTAGTCTGTGCTGGACACTGTAACATCTAAAGAACAATAATGCATTCTACCAATTTAAAAATGCATGCCTAGCTATATGATTTTTTTCAAAATAAGTTGATCACCTCATAATGTTTCTGTTAAAATGCACTTCTGGTTCATGGTATAAATTAACCTGCAATTGATTACATTTTTCTTACAAAAACCATCACTAGTTGAAAAAAAAACCACCAAGGTCAACCCCCCACCTAAAATCTTCAATGGGAAATGTAATTTACTTTAAGTTAAAAAAAATGGTAATTTGATAAAAATTTGAGAGGAAAGAGGAGATAATTTACACCAGCGTTGCTGCCAAAGACGCACTATTTCTTGATTAGACTTCTCCAAAAGAAAACGGGAGTCATTATGGAAGGGAAGGATGTTCATACTCAGCCTTACTCTTGCTCCTAACCATTATCATTTCCATTCAAAATCAAACAAATCCTCCGCTCCCCGTCTCAGAGGAAGATGCGTGTCTAGTCTTCTTTCACAGTGTGCCTCCATTTGCCTAATCACGCATCACTTCAGGGAAAAACAAATAACCAGTAGTTCTGCACTGTGTTCTCTTCATGACGGTTCCTTCTGGAAGGAGCTACAGCTTTCCAGTGTGACAAACTAGAAAACTCTCCTTAGTATCCAGCATTGAATTTTCCTAAATTTCTTGAATTTATTTTTTTCTAAATTATAAAACCAGATGTCATGTATGAAAAGCATAAAATGCCCTGCTCACCTTGTAAATATTAAATAAAGATGACTCAACAGACATGCTGAAAGATGAAGGACTTGCACCCTGTGTGCTGTCCTCCGCTTCGCTGTGCCTCTTCATGTATAAATATTTACTCTTATCAGGATTGTTAACACAAGATTTGATGCTTTTGCCATTGTTAATAGAAGGTGTGCTGCTGTCTTCCCTTTAGCATCTTTTTGCATTCCTTAGCTGAGGTTAGGAAACTAAAGGAGCCTAAAATACAAGAAACCATTACGACCTGTGAAGCATTAGACCATTAGCGATGCTGGAATTAAAAGATTAAAACACTTGTTTCAAGCATTAAATAGTCATGGTCTCTTATTAATTTCACACTCTACTAAGCATTATGCCATACTTTGCAATGTGTGGATTCATCCCACACATCCTGTGCCGAAAAGTGCTTTGGGCTTGCGTTTAAATTTGAGTGCTCTCCTAAATCAAAGTTCCAGGCTTTATACTCTCTGACATTCATTTCTTCCTCTTATTCTCTCCAAACCCACCTCTCAGTACCTTTAAATGTGTTTACTTTGAAAGCCACACTTAAAACTCAGTGATATTATGATGACCCAGAGCAGACATTTAATCTGGAGACATCCCCAGACATCATATGCCCAAATGCTTCATTGAATCAGGTCTACTGGGCCAGGGATAAATTCATCTTGAAAGGTACCCTGTGCTTGCAGTTCCCACTGAGGCATCTCTATCTGTGTTCCTGCACAGGCATTTTAAACATCTGGCTGCGTTTGCCTGTGCTGCTTAACTGGATGTATGACAGACTTTCAGAGCCATTTATCACTCCTGCCTTTAACATATTCCAGATTTGCTCTACTTTGGGAGTCTTACTTATCACATTAAAAATGCAAGAAACAATTAAAGAATCCCACTCTTAATGAGATGGTACTTCTCCCATCAATTTTAAGCAATGAATATTGCAAACTCCTTTTCAAGCATGTTAGATTAGTATTCACCACTCTCTGTTGTCAAGGACAGAAGCTCCCACTGTAACATGCTGAGCTCCTGACACTTGCAGGATCTGCGCCGAGCCAGACTGTTGGGTGGCTGTCATGTCTAATTAATGTCCATCCCAGCCAGGGACCCCACCTCTAAGTCACAGCCCTTGGCCAGGCAGACTGAAGTGCTAAACTAGGTAGAATATACGGAGCATATTCATTGAATGTACTGAATATAAGGGTATGCCACTTTACAAAGGAAAAAAAAAAAAAGCTAGATAAATTTATATCTTAAAATGCCTAATTTTTTTCCTGTGGAAATGAATGTACATGAAATTATTTAAGTGATGGGATCTTAAGGAGGAAAAAGTATCAGTGTCAGGATTGTAGACATTAGGAGAAAAAAAAAATTAATCAAGACAAGATGAATTTACCTTTGACAAAAGCCAGATAAAACCAAACAGGCATCAGAGAAAATACAACATGCATTGCTGAAGCTACACAAGTCAGTTAGCAATGTGTAACAATTCATTATTGTTCACTTTCTAAAGGTAGCTAGTGCAAGTGTTGAAGTAACAGAAGAAAAGCATGCTTTGACTTTTTAAACAAAAGGAGGACTATGAAGCAATGTTTAGTGCAGAGCTGATCTAGCTGGTTAGTGTCTGTTCATGCAGAACCAAAATAATGCAGGACAGATGTTCAGTCATGAACCTGATATATTAAGGGAATGGATGACTGTGGTTGCTGTCAGAGAAAACTTAATTCTTACTACCTGTAGCCCTATTCAATCCCTTTTCTAATCAACTTGTACATCCAAAAGTATGATTGCAACCTACATGTATAAAACCTTTTACAGTCTTTCAGTTTGGATAGTATTGCAGAAAAGGAACAGAATGTTATATAGAATAAAGCTACTTATTTTTATTACAACTCTGAAAATTGAGCAGAACAGGGTTGTTTGGTAATAATCTGTATGGCAGTTGTGTGATAATGCTGAAAGCGTCTCTCAGACTGCGATATCTGCAGAGGCCTTTGAAATTCTGAAGGGAGGAACAACAAGAAAATAATCGGCCCATTCCTGGCCAAAGCAAAAATTTTCATTGTTTCAGGGTTCAGATTCCTACTTGGAATAATTTAGGTGGGAAGTGACCTCTGGATCCTATTTAGTCCACCTGCCTCCTCAAAGCAGGTCTCAAAGCAGGTTTCAAAGTTAAAGGAGGATGCTCAGGGCCTTGCCTAGTTCTAGCTTTGAAACAATTCCACCACCACCTCATTTTGAATTTTCCCTTGTTGGAAGTTGCATTTGCTCCTTGTCTTTCACTGTGCACCTTGGAGAAGAGTCTGGCTCCATATTCATTACCTCTCTTAAGACCATTTAGGATACATTCAGGAATCATCTCCTGAATTACTCTGCAGAGATGCTTGCACAGTTTCCTGACCAGTTCCGCTAGCAAATTTAACTCAAATTTCCAGAAGCAAATTAGGAACAGAAACATAGATGTCATTGCAGGGAGATGGAAATTTGAAAGCCAAGATCTCTCTAGTCATGCAGAAAATATCTTTCTCATCTTGATTCAAAGATGCAATGAAAACTATTAAGGATGGTTTTCACTGCTGAATCTAATAAAAAAATGCTTTTGATTTAGGCAATATCACATAAGTTTAGAAATGTTAAAGTAGTCAAAGTTAAATGTACCTTTATTGTGAGGGTTCTCTAGCTCAAATGGGAAAGCATCCAAACCCAAACTTGAGGACTTTCGTTTCTACAGGAAAACTCCCCCAGGTGGATGCCGTGTATAACTAAGATGGTGATTTTCTTCTGCAAGTTCATTATAATAAACCAGTTATTTGCCATATATGTTAAACCTCTACAATCTGTGATCACAGAATTTCTCAAATTCATGTTAAATTTACTGGGCATTTACAGCGGAAACAAAATAGGCAAAATATTTTAGAAATCCATAATGTATTGCCTTGACTTTCTGGCAGTGATGCTTTTGTTGTTGTTGTTGTTATTGTTATTTTGTTTGTCTGTTTGTTTGCTTGTGTGACGTTTGTAATAAAATTCAAGGAAATACAGAGAGCGGTTGGTGCATTACACACCTCCACATCTACTCATACAGTAGTAGCCAAAGAACATGAGAAACCCATGCTGAATCCCTGCTCACACAAAGAAAACTGAACAATTCTCTCTTGTTTCCAAAACGACAACACCAAGCATAAATATCAGGGCATTAGATACCTATATTTAGATATCTGACTTACTACCCAGTTGTTAATATCCCCAATGCTTTCTATCCTATTTCTTTTTTTTTTTATTATTTTCCATGGGAGAACATGGGTGTACCTGTTCTCCAGTATTACAATACTTCATACTGAAGTTCCTTGCGCCCGAGTTTGGACTGCTGCACCTTGTGCCAGTGAGCCATCCCGGACTCCATGCTGGTAAAGATGTGCATGAATGATATGGCAAAGATGGTTAGCAGGGAACTGTAACACCATAAGGAAAAAGCATGAAGAGATAAGCCCAACAAAACCTGAAGATTTTACAGCTCTCCTAAGACACCCAGACAACTCCATCTGCAGATCTTTTCTGCTGACATCTCAGCCATTGATTATCATTTCAGGTTTGGTGACTTCTAGAGACTTCAGACAGGTTACATTGGAGTTACTAACAGTTCAGACCACACTACAACAGAAGTAAAAAGATAGTTATGTTGCAAAATTTTCACCCAGTTGATCCCACAGCTGGTTTTAAGCAGCTGTCATTATCAGCTAGGGCACCACATTTAAAAAGTATTTAGAACTATATACATTATATATGTGTACATACCTAAATACATATAGCTAGCTGCTTTACATTTTAGAATAATATTACAATTAATGCATTCTCTTACCCTGTCTCTGAAGTAGCTTCAGTATCCCTTCTTCCAACCTGGGCTGTAAGTTTTTTCCTCTGCTGATTCTCTGCAGGTCTCCATGCCTGCAAAAAACAAACCTGATTTTCATACTAAGCTGCACCATGACTGTGGGGTTTATTGGACGCCCATTGAGACACATTAATGGTGCCCTGCTCTTAGGCAATAATGTCACCGTTATTTTGTGTCATTCTCATCTCTATAGATTTCTATAAAATATGCTCATAAAGCACAAGCAGCAATCTCAAAGATCTATATTTCCCACTCTTATTAAAGGTTACCTAGAAACATCTGCAGCACAATAACAGTAAACTTTCACACACCCAAGAATATTTGCCATAAAGTGCTCCATTGTGCCAATTAAATGCGGTATGAACTCTGCACAGGGGAGCACTTTATTGCTTCATTATTGGTTTTATATCGTTTTAAATCCCGTTCACTGCAGAAACAAACATCCAAACAAATATTTAAAAAGCTAAATGGGAAGTGTAGCACAAGTTAATCTACTATTGGAACCTTTAATGTGTGCAACTCCACATATGGCATATCTGTGTTCAGGGTGTAATAAAATATTTTCAAAGGCACAAAGAAATAAGTATATTTGCCTTTTTAATAAATGCAGTTAGACATAATGGGATGTGGTGGCTGCATGCCCAGGGAAGTGGTTGTGTCACCATCTCTGGAGGTATTTAAAAGACTTGTAGATGTGGCACTTAGGGACATGGTTTAGTGGTGGACTTGGCAGTTTTCGCTTTATGGTTGGACTTGATCTTAAAGGTCTTTTTGCAACCTAAATTATTCTATGATTCTGTGTGATCTGATTGGTAAAGTGGACTGACTTAGTAACATGTGCTGGTGGTATACATATTGCAGTGATAGTTTAGGAGGACTGTAAACCTAGAAAGGCCCAATTCACTGTTACAAAAACCACAGTTGTGTGGGAGCGTTAGAGATTACCCCTTGAACAAAGAATTTTGCCAGCAATGTCATTCTTCACCATCATATCAGGCTGAAAATTCTGGGTAACAGTTGTGTTCGGTGTAATTAAGATCAGGCATTTGAGAAAAAGTAGATATGTTTCAAAGTGTAAGTTTCCTTTACAAGTCAAAACTCTCTGAGCTTGGAGAATTTGAGCCTTTGAGGTGTTATTGCAAAGCCAATGAGGTGGCAGAGCTGATGTCTTCCCTGTGTGATTGATGACAAAACTGAAGGACTCAAACAGCAGGTACCTCAGAACCGTAGCGATGGTGCCATTTTAGTTTCATTAAAATGTTGCCTGCCTGTTCTTTCCAATATTTTATCATAAGATTTTTTGACAAAGCATTTTAACTTTCAATCTGCATGGTCATGCCTCAAACTCAAACAGCAACTAAGAAAGTCATAATTTAATTTGAAGTCATAAACTACTGCAAAGAACTTTTTGTGTTTCTGGAGTCATTTATGCATAGAGAGTTCTGTACTTTTAAACTAATTTTCTTTTTTTGAGGATGACATTACATCTACCTCAGATGCCACAACATGGTTTTCCTCTTCCATTGTCCTGTTATAGATAAGTTTAGTCTACCTATGGGACAAGCCACAGCTTGAAGGAATAACTCCCTATCCTTGGCAGCAAGGCCGTGCTAATAATCTATCAGATTTCCCAGTCAACCCTAGAAACCATGTTAAACAGATGAAATTTATTCCAAGGGGGAAAAGTGGGTGGAAAAATGCAATGAGGATATTAACGATACATGGTGGAAAGCAACCAACTTGGCTCTCTCTGTATAAACCCTGTAGGCTTTCTGCTTTGAAATAAAAGTAATAAATTCAGAAACGTACAAAGCCATTTTGTGAGAAGAATGTCTATTTCAGGATTACACTAATTTTATTTCATAATGCAGTGGCCATTTGAGGGCAATTCCAAAGTAGATGTGGAATAATATCTAAAAAAACCTCGTTTAATTCCTGGTGATGGCAAGCTCCTAATATCACTTGCCACCACATGGTGCATAATCTCATCAACCCACATGTCATTGTGTTTATTGTACTATTTCTTTCTCACCTAAACTGGCAAAGCTGTATGAATGTATTCACTACTAGTTATGACAGCAACTTTTTAGAAAGATAGTTCAAAAAACTTGTAGAAAACTTAAATATTAAAATCTCAAAAAGTTTTGAGAGAGGAAGAGAGGGAATATACACTTGAAGCATACACTGAGAAATCAAGAGGTCTAAGGTAGAGGTCAAAAGGAGTGCTTCATTTCAGCTTGGGGCGGGAAGGAAAGGGAAGAGTAGCAGCAGTGAACTTACTCTGTATCATAGCCAGAGCTTAGAAACACAGATTCAGCCACATACTTTTATTTATTAATCAGGCAGAATATGGCTCATACCTTCTTTTGGAGGTGAAACACTGAAGAGTTGCAAGAGAAGAAGCAAGAGGGAAGTACACCTTGTAACTCAGCCGTGAGACAGTAGGGAATTCCTGCTCCTGCTCTAGTGTTTACTCCCCTGATCAGGGCCTCAGTCCTCCTACTCTCAGCTGTAAGCTGCTGTCAGATTTCCTCTTCTGTATTTGCAGCCTTTTTACTTAATGGACAAGCATCAATAATCTCCTTCCATTTGAGGAAAATTTCTTTAATTCCTTGGACTTCCACAGCTGTCCCACGGAAAGCTACAGATACGAGTTCCTGCACATACCATATGCAAGAAACACCTCACCTACCAGTGGAATGTAAAGCTGTCCGTATGGAAAATACAGACATTATTCCTGAAAAGCCAAAGAAGTTGGAGGCCACAGGACCAGCTTGCATAGTAGTGATGTTTCCTTATTTCCGCAAAATATTTGGGGTCAAAAAATATTTTCCTTTGAGCCTCTGCAGTTGTCTCAAGTTGAGATTCTGTTTCCTGGGGGATGATGTGTTCTGCTGAATCTGCCTGATTCAGGGTCATGAGTCCAATTGCTCTGCTGTCCGGTCTCTGAGCAAGGAGTGCTATCCTTGCTCTCGTTGCAAAAGACTGCAGTGTAATTCCCTGAAGACCAGAGAACAATTATGATGAACATTGCTGATAACAATGGGAAAATGTTTTCAGTCTTATGACATTTTGAAATCCTTTAATCTGTCACGTTGAATGACACCACTACATTTTTACATTTATAAAATATTATTACTTTTTGAATGCTTGCTGCAGCCTCTGTGATCTCAGAGGAAGAAAAAAGGAAAGGAGTCCTATTATATTACAGCCAGTATATACCCAAGGAAAATGTATTTAGCACTCTTTCTGTATGACTATGATGTGATTATAATAGAGATGAATTAGATTCTAACCCCAGAAGAAACCCAGAAAAACATAATTGAAGTCAATAGAATTATTTTGCATTTTACTGTGTGACAGGGATCAGGACCTCCCTCAGTTCCCTCCTTTAGTACTGGTTTGCCAAGTATGAAGTCTGCGGTGCAAAGATCTTTTTAGAAATAGTGGGTTTACTCTACTTAAATGGCCAGTTTGCCCACAGGATGCAAATGGAGGGTTAAGCCCTTCCCCACCCCAATGAATTTCAGTTATTCGTGTATTAAAACTACCTTCATACTCTGGTAACAGTTTCACTCACACAAAACAAAGCATATATTCAAGTAATGATGCATATATAATGTTAGGTCTCTGTCTCCATTTTACTTCATCCTGTGGCTAATTGCCTCGCTGCAGACTGCCAATTAGTTTGACTCCCAGCTGTATTCAGGAAGCCAACTGGGAATGCATGCATAAGCCTTTGAAGTCCTATACATTATCTGCTAATCTAAAAAGCTTATCAACACAGCATTTGAGAGGAAGAAATGAATACTTATTAAAAAACATTAATCTTTTCAAAGCTTTAGAAACTGCTTAAACACAATAGGAGACGCTAAAGTGACTCTTTGTCCCCTGCTCTCTCAGTTCTGTCAGGATGCTCATGGTAACATTGAAAATAAAAAAAAAAAAAAAAGTCTTTTTTTTTTTTCTTCCTGTTTTAAACAATTCTTTAGATACTGATGAAACTGTAGGAAGTACAACAGCATGGGTTTATTAACGTGCTGGTCATCAAGACCAATAAACTCTAAACCCACCTGGCTGAAGAGTTAAAACTGAACTTGACCTTTGGTGCATCAGAGACAGACTCTGTCATCACAGCATGCTGCAAGGCAGTAAAGTAAGTTCCAGGAGGCTGTAAAAAACCTTGAGGTGTTTGACCTGAAGGTAGAAGCATTGTTTTCTCTCTTTCTTTAGTAGCAGCAGTAAATGAGCAGAAACATAGGTATACTCACTGTAAAGCTCTAAAGTCTAAACTTATAACTGCTCATTATTCCCCTACAGTCCAGTTTTCCTCTGACAAAACAAAAGCTCTCACATCTGCTTATCTATGCCACAGGCTGATGGTAAGCACATAATTAATTAATAATGATATTGCACTTAACAGTACGAGATTTGGATGGTTAAAGGCTATTGCAGCACTCCCAACAATTCCAAGCAGCTGGCAGGAGTTTATATCCTCATCCCAATTTTTCTGAGGCTTGAAAAAAGCACCTCAGGCCCCCAAATAGCTTTCTGTGACTCACAGGCTAAGCATATTATCTTACCCTTTGTCAGGTCTCTGGACACAAGGAAGGATCTGAGCTTTTGGAAGAACTTCTCCTCTGGCCTGTAACAATTAAGGAAAGCTAAAGCAATGGTTTGGTTAGGTTGGTAAGGATCCAGAATAGCATTGCTACTTTTCGTTGCTTCTGGTCACTTCAGCAACATTCTCTCTGGCTGTACTAGCCTGGCTCACTTTCAAAGGACATTCAGTTCTGTCAGTGCCATATGCATCACACTTCTCTATTCTATTTGTTGTCCTGAGTCTATTGAATCAAAAGAAAATCTTTCCATTAACTCCTGTGAAGAACTTATAGTTGGTATTTTGGTTTTGTTTCTAGTGACCTTTTATACTTGTAGGCCTTAGCCGCTCATATGTGAATCAGGGTTCATGAAAGGGCTTTACAAAATTAAATACATAGTTGTGAGCTCTTGCAGATGTTTATCTTTCTTCTTTGCTGTTTCCTTCAAACAAAATGTCTGAAGTTATTTCAACTTTAAGTCTGTGACTATGTTTTGTCAATGAAAAAGCAAAAATATTTTGATCCTGGAATAAGTGATTAACCTTGTTAACATAGAAGTATGAACAGGAGGAAGAAATACTACAAAATTTCAAAATATGTTCTTCCAATTCTTGATGAATTATTCCTTCCCAACTCCTTTTTTCTTCTCTACCTTCTCTTTCTTTTTTTCATATTTAAATCTCAGGTTGCATCTCTGTTTCACATGTTTATATCTTTACTTTTACGTTTACTGTTCTTTCAAACATATTACAAAGCCTTCCCTACATAAACCCTGTATGACTATGTGGGTATGAATATTGGATTAAAAATGTTATTCATAACTATTTTTTGTAATACAGTATTAAATATTCTTAGCTGTTGTGAACTTTGATCTTTCAGAATCATATTCAAATACAATAATGTTCTGTAAACATGAGAAAGACACAACTTTCTCTTTCCAAATTGTATGCATTTGCTTCCGTCGTCACAGGTGAATGGATAGATAGATGGATGGATGGACAAATGGATGGGCTGACAGGTACATAGGCATATGTGGAAAACTGCAGAATACACATTAGAATATCATGTTAAAAATCTTTTAGTTTTGGTTATTAATATATGACACATAAATGTTCTCTGTTAATCACAGACTTGAAATTAAAACCAGAAAAAAGTAAATACAGTGCTGCAGAATTATGCACTGGGCTGGAAATTAAAAAGCAAGTGAGTTGAAGCTCCCTGAAGTATTTCTCTGATGTAGAGAATCAACTTTTTGCTGAGTAGTGATGAGTTAGCTCTTGATGTGAGGGAATGGTGTGAAGCTATGCTCTTTGGAAGTGATAACCTGTAACTCCCTGGGGTTAGCAAATGAAATACTGCTATATAATATAAAACATAAATTGTAGCTCTGCAAAGCCACTGGACCACTGGCAGTACTTCTGTGAACGATTAAAAAGAACAGAGAGGATCAGTGGTATTCAGAGCATCTGCTGAGTGAAAGCTCAGGATAAGGTTTAAGCAGCAGTTAAGATGTGATTTCTTTTGTCACTAATTTTCAGAAGCAACTGGAAATATTTATGACAAGTGATCTTACAATTAAAGCACCTGTCTTTTGTCTTTTGTTTTTCCCTGGCATCTAATTTATGGTGTTCAAGCAGAGAAAGAAGGACACGTGGAGACCACAGAAAATGCATTCCCTACGTAGACGGAAAAACAGTAACATGGGTGCAATTTAATCCTGAGAGCTCCCAGACTGGGTGGACACTGTCATGGTAAGAAGCTTCATACAGAACAATATGCAATACAGAAAGCTCCGAGACTTCAGAAATATCTCAGGTATGTACTAAAATTATGTTGCTGTCTCTGCAAGTTAGAAGGTTAGTGACACCTCTAAGGTCTTGTTCTAAAGGTTGAAATAATGTGGATAAACATATTCAAATAATAGGCATACCATTCACGTATAAGTGCCTACCTACCATAATGCTTATGAAACTCATTTTACAAGGTAGCGCAGTAGCTTCTTCAACTAGAAAAGCATGACCCCATGATGAAAAAATTGCATCAAACACATACAGACATTCATCAATGACATTGTAACAGCTTAAGAATGACTCAGAGGGCTGTTATGACTCCATCTGTTTCAATGGTAGTGAGCCACGCAGCAGAAGATGGCGGTGAAGAAATTCTAATTATACAGCCTAGGCAGTCCTTAAAACTTCAAGGATGAATGAGAATGGCAACCAGTTTCCATTCTGAAAGGACTGGGAAAAAAGTTAACAGAAGCAGAGTCTGCTAGGCTCTGAAAAAAAAGGCCGCTGTCTCTTTCCAGGACTACTCTTTAACACATGCTGTCTAAGGAATAGGCTTTTCAGAAAAAAAGTTTATACACTTTGACAGAAATAGCCAAACATCTTCCAGTCAGTTAAAACAGATGGCAGTTCAAAAGACAGAGGACATCTGCTTATGACTCATCAGACTTCGCAAAAATTATGAGAATGTGATACAGATTTGTTTCCTCATAGGTGAGAATGGAGCTACCTCCATATGGCAAAAGGTCTGATTAAAGGTAATGCAAATTTGCAAAATAATACTCATTATTGATCAAGAAGCTACTTTAGAAGTAATACGCAGATCTTCAGGGAAAAGTTGCAAGATGCGGATGTGTAATGCTTTCAGACAGAATGCTTTGTTCCTATAAAGAAAATTTGTTTTCAGAATATTTATCCCTTTCATTTTGTAAATGGAAAATGCAGAGCCAGGAGCCAGCTAGGAGCACATTCATTCACAAATGTTTCATTTTTAGTTAAAGAAATTATGAAGTAAACTTTTGTTGCTAGAGTTGTAAAACTGCAGTGATTCAGTGATAATGATAGTCTCAACTCTTTTTCTTCTCTATTTGAAGCATCACTGACAGCTGAAAAATATCATTTTGTACTGTGCCAAAATAACTGTGACTTTGTTATGAAAGTTATCAAGAAATTTTCCACAATCAACAATGGTTTTATCTCTTCCCAGCTGGTCTCATGCATTTCAAAAATAGGATACTTGAACCCGTTTGCTAGAGTTAATGCTCTTCAATGCACATACACAGGGCTCTGTAAGAGAATGATGTTAAATAACAATGGTAGAAAGTTTACCCTCAAAATCTCTCCACAGATGTACCTATCACCTTCAGTAGACCTAAGATGTGGCCTCATACAGCTGTCAGTTGACCACACCATTTTTATTGTCTTGCAGACTGAATATCACATTATGTTTATAGTGTGTAGATAAACCAGAGAGTCTGTGGAGAGGGTGTGACTGCTTTCTGGAGATAGGGAACAGCAGGGGTAAAAGAGTTTTATACCATTTCACTGCTTACATATGCTCCTGGACTTTATTGGTTTACTTGCCTTCTTTCACAGGTTGACAGTAGTTTAATTTACGTATAACATTTTGACTGCATACATTTTAGTTTGTGCAGCAAATTAATAATATTTTATAGATGTAAGCAATGTAAAGTGGATTTATAGAATGACCTAATATTTATGTCACAATGTGTAAGATCCAAGAATTTGCAGGTGCTTGTCACAACAGAATAAATAATTTTGCTTTTCTAAATATGTTAATGACATGGCATCATGGAAATTTTAATAAACCAAAGGTTTTACACCCGCAGTTCAACTCTATTTCCTAAGCACACGCAATTCTGCATCAGGACATCCTTCTTGTGCTCTTGCAGCTGCTCCAGATAAGTGTGGGCTCCTCTAAGTCTTGTGCCATATATTCTGGCCTTGTGAGTATATCTCACAGAGTCTAGGTTATCTCAAACGGTATTAGATACCTAAATTTAAGTAACTTAACTGAGCTTAAAGGGTGGGATTCAGTTTCAAAACCAGACATTGAAATGTGAGTGTCTACACATGAGCTGAGTATTTGATTTCATGCTTTAGTCAATGTAGTCACTCAATACCATCAGTGGAGCTCACACCTTAGCAGATGCCTAAAGGTATGACCTATAATAGTCAAGGACAAAAGAACAATAAAGTTGGCAAGTCTGATGGAAGACCTACAGAAGATTGCTGCTCTTCTGGAGCAGCACCTTAAGCCAAGCAGGATACTTCAGTGCCTGAAATGGTGCTACATACCTAAATATAGGCATCTGAATCCACCCTCAGTCTCAGCTGACTATGATGGAAGGCAAGGCATGGAGTTCACACATTGACACCTAAGTTTGTAGCTAACAGCCTTGGACCAGTAGTTTTACTTTAATCCTCAAGCTGCTTCCACTTACTGTGCATTGGTCCTGTTCACAAAGCAGTCCCACCTTGAATACATGAGGGACTGAGCCAATGGATGGTCAGTCAGAGGCCATCAAACCATATGCTTGCTGTACAGTCACCTTTGACCCACAAATCCAGAGAAAGTCTTGATCCAAATAAACGGTGCCCCAAGCCGGTCAGTGTTTAGGAGGCATCTTGACAATGCCCTTAACAACATGCTTTACCTTTTGGTCAGCCCTGAACTGGTCAGGCAGTTGGACCAGACAATCATTGTAGGTCCTTTCCAACTCAAATACTTCTGTTCTGTTCTGTTCTGTTCTGTTCTGTTCTGTTCTGTTCTGTTCTGTTCTGTTCTGTTCTGTTCTGTTCTGTT
>JAVJGJ010000014.1:8938861-8949476 GCA_035590215.1 Microhierax caerulescens | reverse complement strand
TTCTGTTCTGTTCTGTTCTGTTCTGTTCTGTTCTGTTCTGTTCTGTTCTGTTCTGTTCTGTTCTGTTCTGTTTGTTCTGTTCTGTTCTGTTCTGTTCTGTTCTGTTCTGTTCTGTTCTGTTCTATTCTATTCTCCATTCCATTCCATTCCATTCCATTCCATTCCATTCCATTCCATTCCATTCCATTCTTTTATAAACCCATCAAATGGTAAATACTACAGATACAACAGTGGCAACAACATATTATAGAATCATAGAATAGCCTAGGCTGGAAGGAATCTCAAAAGATCATTTGGTAAAACCTTTCATAGGAAAGGGAGCCTGCATGAGATTATCTATCACCCTGTCCAATCACATCTTTAAACCTCTAGTGACGGGGACTCTACCACATCCCTGCGGAGGTTGTTCCAGTGAGTGATTATTCTTACTGTAAAAAAATTATTTCTTATGTTGAGATGAAACTTCTCACGGTGCAACTTGTTCTTGTTGTCCCTTCTCTTCTCCATGTGGCTTCTTGTGAGGAGAGAGCCTCCGTCCTCTTTTTAGCTGTCTTTTAAGTACTAGAAACTGGTATGAGGTTCCCCCTTGAGCCTTCTCTTCTCCAGAGAGAAGAGACCTAACTTCTTCAGCCTTTCCTCACAGAGCAGTTCTCAAGCCATTTGATCATCTTTGTGGTCATCCTTTGGACCCTCTTCGGTCTGTCTGCATCTTTCTTCAGTTGTGGGGACCTTAAACGGAGATAGTGCTTCCAGTGCAGCCTGAGAAGTTCTGAATAGAGTGAGATGATTGTGTCTCTATCTCTGCTAATAACATCCCTGCAGATGCAGCCCAGGATCCAATTTGGTTTTATTGCTGCAGCAGTGCACTGGGACTCACGTTCAGCTTGTTCACGGGGACCTCCAGGTCCTTTCAGCACAGCTGTTCCCTAGCCACACAGATCCTAGACTGTACTGGACTCTGGTTATTCCATCCTAGGTGCAGGACTTTGCACTTGTCTTTGTTAAACATCATGCTATTCTTGCTAGTCCGCTCTTCCAGCCTGTCCAGGTCCCTCTGTAAGATGGCTCTCCCTTCTGATGTGTTCCCTCACCACCCAGTTTGCTACCGTGAGCAAACTGGGTGAGGGGGCTTTCAGTACCAACATCCAGATCCTTTATGAAGATGTTGAACATCATAGGGCCCAGTATCAATCCCTGGGGGACCCCACTTGTGGCAGACTGCCAGCCTCAGTAAAAAACATTGATTGCCACCCTCTGAGTGTGGCCTGTAAACAAATTTTCTACCCAACTTTCAGGCCAAGCATCCAGTCTGCATCCTGCCAGTTTGTCCAGAAGGTTCTGGGAAACAGTGTCAAAACTTTGCTGAAGACCAGATCATCCACTGCACTCCCCATGTCAATAGAAGATGCTATTTTGTTGTAGAAGGTTATCAGGTTAGGCTGGCGTAATTTGTCCTTGGTAAATCCATTCTGTTTTTTCCCAATCACTTGTTTCATTTGGTGAGTAATACTTTCTAGGAGAACTCATTCCATTACTTTCCCAGGGGCTGAAGTATGACTGATGGGTCTGTAGTTCCCTTGGTCTTCTTGTGGGCCCTTCTTGTAGATGGGTATGATATGTTTTATACTGCTGATCTACTCCTGCTATGACAAATTACTTGCTAACATTAATGTAGCCTAAAGGTAGGCCTCTTAATCTTGTACTTAACTTGGAATTATGCCTCTTTTAAGCATAGTTTAAACCAAAGCCCAGATTATATGCAAGTTTAACTCACAATGAAGCTCTTAACTTTCATTTCCTTGATGACTTTCCTCAAAATGCCAGATGATAGAGGCCCAAATGACAATGGACTTCTCAGTCTCATTTCCACTGTGATGACCAGGGCAATTGCCAAAGAAATGTTCACCATGCTTTTTACTTTTGCCAAAAACATCTGAAACAGCTGTATAGTTGCATCTGTGGTTCTCACCATCCACAAGAAGTGGAAGCTCTTTGCTACCTGGATCTCACAGCAGTACTTAAAGTAGAAAATGCAGAGGAGAGTTGTCAGCGGTTGTTCAACCCCAGGAAGATGAAAGATGCTACTTTCTCCTATAAAAATAAGTAAAACTGAAATACTTACCCTGTATCTAAATTAAATTCTGTATTCTTACCTCTTTGTTCCAGTCAAGGGACTGGAACATTCGAAGACTGATCCCAGCAGTTGGTGGCATTCATTAGGAGTGTCTGAAATTACATCTGAAACAAACAGGTAGAATACTTTATGAGAAAAGGGTTTCTGGAAAGAATTATACCTAGAATTGGAATACCATAGTATGATAATTTATACTGAATACATGTGGTAATAAAAATGTATATATATAAGTTGCAGATTCACACACATGCATACAACTACTTGTAAAATTGACCTGAAGATTAATTTTATTTTGTTTTTCTGGCTCAGTTCACAATTGCATATAATACAGCAATAAAAACATCCCATCACAGAAAGTTTAATGAAACACTCCTAGAGCGCATGTATCTCAGGAAATAAAATAATTGCAAGGGACAAATATCTCTGCTGTGGATTACTAAAAACTATTTATGAGTTAGAGAAATCTACACTTACTGTTTTGCTCTTTGGATATTGACTGGTTCCTTAATTGTTGTAAAAGGGAATAAATAATACTTCCTACTCTGCTCTTTTGAAGGAAGATAGAGCGAGTGTGCAGTTGTGAGCTTTGAATAACTTTACTTCTTCTCTTTCTCTGTGGTTTGGTTTCAGCTGGGATAGTTAATTTTCTTTTTAGTAGCTGGTACAATGCTGTGTTTTGGATTTAGTATGAAAATAATGTTGCTAACACACTGATGTTTCAGTTGTTGCTAAGTAGTGCTTACTCTAAGTCAAGGACTTTTCAGTTTCTCATGCTCTGCCAGTGGCAGGGGGCGGGGGGCACAAGAAGCTGGGAGGGGGCACAGCCAGGACAGTTGATCAAAACTAGCCAAAGGGATGTTCCATAACATAGAACATCACGCTCACTATATAAACTGCAGGGGTTGGACAGGACCTGCCGGTCGCTGCTCAGGGGCTGGTTGGGCATCAGTCAGCAGGTGGTGAGCAGTTGTATTGTGCATCACTTGCTTGTTTTGGTTGGTTTTTTTCCCCCTCTTAGGGTTTTATTCCTATCTTCTCCCCTCTCCTTTTCATTACAATTGCTGTTGTTGTTGTTATATTATATTTCAATTATTGGATTGTTCTTATCTCAACCCACAACTTTTGCTTTTCCTGATTCTCCTCCCCATCCCACTTGGGCTGGCGGGGGAGTGAGCAAGCAGCTGCGTGGTTCTTAGTTGGTGGCTGAGGTTAAACTATGACACTCTGGCAACTGTCTACTAGAAGAGACTATTACATAAAAACTTTCTAGACAAGTACTTTTATGAAAATTGCAGTGAAAAATTGCTATGGATTACAATTTCCCTTGGGAAGAAAAAATTATAGGAAATTTCTTTGAATCTTGTCAGTACAATAAACTACAGTATTTTATGTCTACAAATAATGGGGAGAAATTACTACAAAAAGCAACCCAGCATTGGATGTGTAGAAAATTGAGAGAATCAATCAGAAATGCTTCTGCCTTGATGTTCCAAAATAAATGCAAACAATAAATATCCTATTTTCAAATTATTTCACAATAATAGATGCATCTTTACTGTACTCATACAAGAAAACTAATGATTCAGTATAAACATAGACAGTGTAGCAGAAAAAAATGTTCATAGGAATTCATACTAACTGGAAGTTATTTTATAGTAAGACTTAAAGCAATCTACGTTATTTAATGCTACGAGCAGAACAACAGACAAAATTTAAGCTGGGAATACCTGTTACCCGATTCCTATTGAAATAACATACTTTTCTTCTATTCTAAGCCTCCTGCTATGTCCTCAGCTGATCGCAGTGTGGATCGGAGTCCCAGTTATTATTCTGATAGATCCTCATATTTGCATGGTTACATTCAAAATCATGTTTATGGGAAAAAAGAAAGCACTCCTCTTTTGTATGTGTGTGTGTATATATATATATATATATTTTCACACTTTTCTTTCTTCATTGGTCTGCAGTACCAGGTTACACCCAAATGCACTATATATGGTGCCTTTGACATATGTTATTTCCCTGTTCTCTTCATTATCGCTAAAACCACTTTTGTCCAGCTCCCGATCTGCAGTTTTCTTAATCAACTATTACTGAGTTTATAGTGTGGTGTCTACAGTGCGGGGCTGTGCCCCATCTGCTGCCTGCACTCTCCTGCCAGAATTTCTCTGCATTGCATCATTGCATTAGAGTCTTAAATATCTCATTCTACCTGGAACAACTGCTATTTGTATAGAACTACAGTTGTACTACAAACAAAAGTAAAGAAAAATTAGCAACAGGCACCTGATCAAGTAGAGAAATTGCTGTCACAGCTAAACTGAGTCACACAAAGTTGCAGGTGGGTCAGGAAAAGTTCAGACAGAGCAAACATGAGCCCTGAGACCTTACGAACTCAGTACAAAGCCTATGGCTGATGGCTGTCCTGTGCTACAAGGCTATGTGGGTGCAGTACGTTTTACAGAGACAGAACATCTGCAATACAATGCATCCAATTGAAGGACTGTGTCAGTGTACTTGAAGATCCCAGTTTGCCACTCTGTGAGTGCATACTTTAAAAGTAATTAAAGAATTCTAAAAGTTTGTAATGGACACGACAGAAAATAATAATGAATTACAAAATGTAGGGAAACATCAAATATCTAAAAAAGGAAGACATGGCAAAGGTTCTTCAAATATAAGTTACTGGGAAGTTAAACCCTGTTATTCATTGTTCAGTAACTGTATAAACTGTATATGCTGTAATCCTTGCTATTGGAAAATAGTCCTAAAAATTAATCCAAATCTACCACTGAGTCAAACTTTGTGTCTGGGCAAGAATGATAAAGTCTGCTCCCTGGGAGAGATGGGACATAGACTCTAAAGCTGCCAGCTATGTACAGTGGGTGAGTATCTCTGCTCCCCAGGTGCTACTTAATAGTGTTTTCTCTTAGTGGAACAAGTTAATCAAAAACTATGAAGAAGATAAAACATAGAAGAAGCAGCCAACAGGGATTTCCAAATTTGAAGACCAAGGATTTTCTTTAAAAAACAAAATTCATGTTAGTTAGGAACCAGGAACTAGGAATAATCATAAGCGATGTGCTAAGTATAATACCCTGCAACATATAAATTCAGCGGGGAGAGAGACTACTAATTTATTGGATTTAATTGGAGGGCAATGATACCTATCATTCAGAGGCAGGTGTTATTGAGTTTGCAGACCTTATTGAATTTGCCACTTTCTTAATTATTCAGTAGTATATGTCCAGGTCTTGTCTCCTTTGGATTTGTTTGGGTGCCTAAAAATAGGCATCTGTTGCTATTTAAGACAGTCTAAGTTCTCTGACATATCCATACAGGGCAGACAGATATGACACTGGACTTACAGGAGACCCACACCCTTCTGGAATGACAGAGTCCAGGTGACTAAAATGATGCTTACTGCACCTGCATTAAAATTGGACAATTCAGGAAACAAGTTAATTTAGAAAGTCACAGTCATTATACTGACATTAGGAAGGAGACAAGGTGTACCTGGCTTTGAGCTCACCAATTGAAAAAAAACACCTCCTTGTGTATGCATCTATGTGCAAACACATACAGCATTTGTAAATACCTGATAAAAGACCCTAAATGGGACTTTGGGATATTCAAAGTAAATGAGAGGGGAATATTTTGCAATATGCCATGTTTCTCATTCTATAGTCTTAAATCAAATGGTTTTAAGATGCAAACAATATCTTAAGAGAAAATTTTATGCCTGAGAACTCTTTAAATCCCAGCAACATACAGAGTTGATTTGGTTCAGGAGAAAGCATCCTCACACAGTTTTCTTATGAAGTTAATAAAACTGACATCTGCCTCACCATTGTATGTTTACTATTCTATGTATGTAGATCAATAACACTAGAGAAGATTTCTTCTATGCGTACCCGAAGGGCTGGAGTGGAGTCAACTTCTCGCTCCAATCCCGAAGGGCTGGAGTGGAGTCAACTTCTCGCTCCAATCCTGAATGAGAAGACATGGTCAGCCTGCTTCAGTCGTGGGAAGGATTTGGTAAAGAAAACATGTGAGGATGAGTGTTAGAGGGAAGGGCAGGTGGGTATAGTGCAGAAGCAGAGGGATACTTTGTGTCTCTGCTGCCATTATAGGGAAACTGGAAATTAGGTGAAATTAGCTGTAATAAATTTGAATGAAACAAAGAATGGGAACAGAAATCACTGTGAAGCAAAGGGAAGGACAAGTACTTGTAGGATTACAGGGGAAAATTCAAGGCTTTAGGGCTAAGATCAGTCGCAGCATGGAGGCAAGGACAACGCTTAAAGGAGGAGGGGAAAACCATCATTTTCTCCCTGTAGACAGAAGAAATCTATTGCAACAACCACAGAATTGTTGTCTTCTTCTCACCTTCCCCACATAGTAGAAAAATGCTTTATCCTATTCAGGATGTGGAAGAGTGGAAAGGACAACTGGAAAGAGCATAGTATGTGCAGGAAAACATGGTACCCTCAAAGCCTGGTCTCTGTGAGGTAGAAAAGAAGCCAGAAGATCCATGAGCAGATTGGTACTGCTCTACAGCCATCATCACTAAGACAGCAAGCAACAGCTGTGTGCATGAAAATTACAGCCATGCTTTCCTCTGGGCTGTGCAGTTTCTCCTGAGTACCAGTAATGAGGGAAGTTTGTATTGCTTTGCTGAAGACAAAAGCTAAAAAGGAAGTTTCAGTACCCAAGGTGGGGCAAGCTATAGGGAAATAATTTTTCTTGTAATCTCCCTCCTTCCACAGAAGCAAAAACCAAAACATGTCCTGAAACATGTTTGTGTTTATGTGGGGGATGGAAGATGCAGACCAAGAAAGTGTTTCCACAAACACATTGCCAGTTTGGTGTTCTCCCATCAGTGGAAGCTCTGAGAAAGCATGAGTGGATGAGAAATAAAGTGAACTGAGGACAAGATCTGTTTCTTATTTAGCCTAGAACAATGCAAGCCTTTCTTTACAATGTTACAGTTGAAAATTAAGGAAGTTGATGACTCTGAAACCTGGAATAATTGTTGTGTAACTTCCATTCAGCAAAAAGGAAAGAGGACATCAAATCAGGTGCCTGCACTTTGTGCCAGCAGAGAGAAACTTAACTGCTCATCTGAAAGAGGAACAGGACTTGAAAAGTTTAGAGAATCTTAAGTTATGTGAAAAATATTAGAACTGAGTCTTCCACCGATAACACAGTATGACAGTTCCAATAGTAGACTGTATCAGCCAGTGATGATCCAAAATTTGGTGAAGGGGGAAATCAGACTGTACAGCTCCAATAGCTTCACCTCAGAGAAAAATGATGGGCCTAGAGAACAGAAACATTCATAGAGTTCCTGCCAAACTCCCAGGAATGATCTGATACTTCGGTATAATATTTCATCGTGAAGAACAAACTGAGCAAGCAGAAGAGTACAAAAGAATGCTTTAAAATATCTAAGTCTTTGACTGATATCTGGTCCTGCCAGTGCCTGCACCCCCAAAACCTCACACATTTTGAAATAACTATAGAAAGTGTGAACGTATTTGAAAGACTACAGAAAAGGAGCGTCAATGCTCTCATCTGCCCTGCAATCATTTCCTTACAAATTTGGAAATTAAGGTAATCTATTACTTTGCTTTTATCTAAAGGGGAGTTTTCCAAAACATGAGCATTTTGGGAAAAGGGACATAATTACACTCACTATTAAGTGTTTTGCAAATATATGCAGTTTGTGGCCAAAACAAACAAAAAATTTGATAGGAACTTTAGTTGTTGAATTCACAGACAAGAATGTGTCAACAGTGGTTGCATCTTAGACCCTTGTGTGTTATGTAAAACAGGAAACGTCTCCACCAGAGTTTCTAACAATAATAATCAGTTTATGGGGGAAAAAAAGATTTTGAGAAATTAGTAGAATTGCATTGCAAGTCTGTGAAAGATCTGAATGAATGATATTCTGAATTTCACAGAATTACACAATCACACAATAGCTGAAGTTGGAAGGGACCTCTGGAGGTCATCTGGTCCAATCCCCCTGCTCAGGCAGGGCCACCCAGAACCAGCTGAAGTATACAAAGCAGAGAATAATGCATGTTTTTGCATTTCTACAATGAGATGACTAGCTTGATGGACAAGAGCAGAGGAGGGACAATTTTTACACAATATCTTGTTTGATGGCATAAATGAGAATCCCACCATTTTTCTTAGTTAAGGTAATTCAGAAAATGGGTGCACAATTTCTTGGTACACAGGTTCTTCTCATTGGGAAGTAAGAAACAGAATTAATAAGGACTGGCATACTCCCAAAACAAAATGTATTGCCTTTTTTTATGTGAATTAAAGACGTTTAAACAGTAAAATGAAGACTTCAGGGGCTGAAGCTTTCCTGACTGTGAAGAAATAGGCAATCTTTTGAAAACAATGTGAAAAGGATAATGGTGCTGTCTGCTCCTTATAGAAGACCAATATAATGCCTCAAGAAAAGCTGGATGACTCATCATGCAACCTGGAGGTATTTCTAAAGTACCTTCAAAACAAAAATGAGAGTTTAGTCACTTCTGGATAAGGCAGAGACGTGAACATATAGGGTAAAGAAGAAAACACACACATTACCAACAATACCCAACATGCCAGGGAATTCAGCAATACCAATTGTTTCTTTTTCCATATAAATGCTTGGCTGAGCTTGCTGTCTGAGAAGAAGAAATCATCTTTGACACCTGCATTTCACTTATAATGATAGTTTAAACTGAAAGAGAGATTTTGACAACAGTAATTTTCTTTTCTAAAGAGGAATGGGGCTTTGAGAAATTAGTTCAGCTGATGCTGAGCCTGTGACAAAATATCTTTAAATCCACATTCAGCCACAACAGTAAATTATTAAAAATACAGACATTGTCAACCTGTGACCCCACACATCACTCAAGAAATTCTGGAGACTCACACCAGGAATGTTTTATTATTTCATGCTTCTTCAAACAATGCAGAACATGACATATGGTTTGTTGATTAGATAGCATCACAACCTTTCTTGGTAAATCTCTATTGAAAATGAGGGAGGCATTTCAATACATAATTTTCTTCCAAGCAGGGCATGACAATGGCAGAAAGAACATTTCAGCAGAAAGAAATCAGATGTCCAGGAGAGGTACTCACATTCACTAAAGGACTGGAGTAGATTGTAGAGGCCACAGAGTTTATACCACAGGTGAAGAACATTGTTCTGAATAATGCTAGAGATCTTTCACTCTATGCTGAGTCATCTTAACTATATCACATACTAAGACAAAACAGAGACCATATCAAATCTCTGAGTTCTGTCAAGCCCCTCTGAATTAGCAGTATCCAGACTAACAAACAGTTTACAGAAGAGTTTCATATACCTAAAAAAACCCTTATGCAAATTCATAGAACTTAAATATCATAATCAAACCATAGCTTCCTTCTACTCAGGAGAGAAGTAATTGAGGAATCAGGTACTAAAGGAATCAGGTACTCGACATGAATTGGTGACACATACTGCCAAAAGAACAAGAATGGCAGTCAGTTGCCTTCATCTCCTGATGCATAACAGAAACATTGGATTCCCATGGGCTTCCTAAAGAAGTTTTCACTCTACAAGGATAAATATGTTATTGCAGAGACATTGAATTCACTGTCATAGTGTCACAACTATTGGTGGACAACACCACCAGAGTGCGATTTTGAATGGAATTGTGTCTTTCAAAACCATATGCTTTTAGTCATCTACACAACAGTGGCATGAAAGACCTTAACAACAACAGTAGTTTCAGAAGAACAAGTCCTTAAGAAATGGTTACTGATGGTGAGATGGACAATGCTATAAAGACAATGACTAGCCATAGGAGAAGGAGGTTTACCAGAAAACAAACGACTTGGGTATATGTTTTGAGGCTACTTCTACCTGAATGCTTGGTAGGCCAGGAGCAGGCAAAATAGTTGCATATGTACTTATGAAGTCATTTATGCTTGAGGAGAAGGCAAAGACTGAAGTTCATAAAGAAGTGTAGAACATAGACTCTTCATTTTACCAAAAGCGAAAAATTTCATCAGGCTTAAATTCTCTTCAGAAACCAAAAATATAAGATGGAATAGTTCTAGTGTTTGAGCTAGACTAGGAAATACCTAGTACCAGCAATTCCAGAAAAGAAGCTGAAGATGATAGATTTGAAAAGCACATAGAACAGTATATGGTACCTGAAAGAAACTCCAAACAAGGTCAAGGTCCACATGCAGAAGAATGTTGCATAGTCATGCTTCATAGTCTGTAAGACTGCAGACACATCTAAGTGAGGCACTGCATGGGACCCACCTAGTGGATGATGGAAAGGCTGTGAGTATTGTCTGCCTAATTCTTAGTAAAATCTTTGACACTGTCTCCCACAGTATTCTCCTGGAGAAAGTGGCTGCTCATGGCTTGGCCAGTTGTACTCTTTGCTGGGCTAAAAGCTGGCTGGATGGCTG
>JAVJGJ010000014.1:8926523-8937978 GCA_035590215.1 Microhierax caerulescens | reverse complement strand
GGAAGTGTTTTACAAATGTGTAGATGTGGTGCTTAGGGACATGGTTTAGTGGTGGGCTTGGCGGTGCTGGTTGGACTTGATGATCTTAAAGGTCTTTTCCAACCTAAGTGATTATATGATACAACCTTCTGACAGTATAACATGGATAAAGGACTAATGATTTCAGCTGCTTAATGGAGTGACGTCAGCAGAAATCAAACACAAAGCATATGTTGGATGGATGGAGGCTGTGGAGGTCATGACTAAATTTAACTAACATTTAAACCAAAAGTTAATGTGGAAACCACTTGTCCTCATTTTCAGAGTTCTAAAAGATGAAGAAGCATAATAAACACCACACTCATCAGTATTTAGCATTGGTCAGCTTTATTTGCAGATCACTGGTGTATCAGGAGTCCAGTCTTTACTGCTGCTACTTCCACAAATATGCTAGAATGAACTTCTGCCTTCCAAAATAGAAAAGTGACAGAAATCTCTTCTGATACTTGTGTTTTATCTTCAGTGATAACAGAAGTGCCAAGAAAGATATTGGCAATATTAATGCTCTTTCAGGAAGAGAACAGGATTATCAAAAGCAATTCCACATGCACATATACTGTGACTCTTGTCCCACATAATCCAATTTTAGCAGATAATTGTGGTTTAAGGGGAAAGAAGATTATAAATCTGTGACTCTTCAGATTTTTCAAAAAAGTAAAAAAGAGAAGAAAAAAATTTTTGTTAATTTAGTACCTTACTGAAAGCAATGCAGAAGACCTATTTATAGTACAATAAAAGGAACTGGTCTTTTCTGCAAAGATTAGTATTTAATTGAGAATAGTTTCTGGTACATAAAGAAAAGTACCATCAGAGTTCCTCCTATCTGTCGAATGAAAGAAAAATAAATGTATCTGCCAGTTCTAGTTACAAGCTAGCATCCCACAGAAAAGAAGGAAGAAAAAGAAAATTTAATTAATTTAATTCCCAGAATTTCCAAACATAAAAAATATTTTGCTGCAACAATAAGACTGAAGATGAGACACATTTGAAAAAAAAGTCATGTCCTACTTTCTGTAAAGCATAAGACCACTTCAGAGGGTAAGGACTGTGCTTATTCAGAAATGAGAGGAAAAGATGTTAAAGAAGTTGCAAGCTCCTATTTAACTGTAAAGCATGCAAGCAGATCTCTTCCAGCTTCAGACTGCAAATGGGAACCAATTGGTCTTCATTTCCTGGCTATTTACAGAACAGCTGGAGACATCAGCACTCACACAAACTAAACAATGTTTAACATTTCAAACCATCCTCCTTTAAAACTTGAGGTCTGAAATTACCTGTACAATATTAATGAAATGCTTTTGATTTTTTTTTCTTCCAAAGAATATTTTGAGGGGGTTCCACACTCAAAAAATGTTCCCAGTAACTGGGAACTCTTCAAGATCTACAGTGACATTTCTGCGTACAGCAGGAAAGCAGCATCTGGCCACTGTTTTTGAACATTTGTGATGGAATCAAGATATTTTGAGTGAATTTATAAGTCTATTGATGTCTATAGTGTAAATGTCTGCTTTCAGCCTTTTCCCCTTTGAACTCCTTTGCAGGCAATAGAAATGGTCACTTCTAGGATGTGAGTCATCTGACCAACTGTGGGATTTAAGTCACATTCTCAGTGTATGATTTGTTTTACATCATCTATAAAGGGATTTTAGGGTCCTTAGCTTGGATAAAGATATCTGCATGGAAATTTCATGGGATTTGTTCAGATGGGACCCCTAGGATATCTAGTTATAGTCATCCCTCATGACCTTTTGAGGTCATACCACCTTTTGAGGCCTCAAGGGCCACCAAAGATAAAGAGTAGGAATATGTAAATCTTTTTTCTTTTTTTTTTCTTTTTTTTTTTTTCAATCAGCATTTTCCTGGGAAATTCATCTGCTATATAAGCTCTGGGATATGGCTAAACATGAAGTTGCTGCCTGTCAGACCATGCAGGCAGCCAGAAGAAACCTTTATTTGTAGGCAGTACCAGTCTTGTATCAGCAAGGCCAGGCACAGACTTGGCTGACTCCTTAGTGAGGAGCAGCAGGGTGGAAAGTATACACTCCAATAGCAAGTGAAACTGGATTTGCTTCCTGTGGAAAATATAGAAGGTGACACCCTGCCTCCCTTGGAGTTCTGAGATCTAGAGATGCCATAAATCAAAGCAGACACAGAAAGTTTGGGTGCCTCCAGCTTCCTCTTTAAGGCTAATTAAGCATATGTTGAAGGATCCGGAAACAGCTAGAAAAGCGATGTTGAATCTTCCTTGTGATCTGGTTCATGCTGGCATCTTTTGTGGTGTAAGCTCCTAGTGAAGCCTTCTGAGAATACAGCCTTGACTTTGAGATAACTGACCTAGCATGAGTGAGCACTTAGAAAAACAAGTCACTTCTATGACTGGAAAGGTAATTGCAGATTCTTGGATGTGAGGTTAGCAACTGGTCCTTCCTAGACATGGAAAGGTGATGCATTTGCATTATGACCAATAACACAAAACATGAAACATCCTGAGATAGCTTTGGAGGAGACAAAGCAAGAGAGCAAAGAGGACTCCACAGTCAGCTATGATAGTGCTGGTTTGAGGTTCAAGGGAAATACTGAAACTGCTTGATGTAAAGTAGCTGTTCAGTTTACATTTTGGTGATAAGCCTGGGTAGCAGTAAAACACGTTACAAGAAGCACAAGATCACAGCGCAGGACTTCTTTATCTTGATATGCACTACTAGAATTAAAAAATCTCTGAAAAGACTGGGCACATCTCACGGTCCACATTGACTGCAGACAGGCATAATCATTGGAAGGAGAAATATTTAACACCATTGTCTTCTCCTCAGTTCTATTTTACATGTCAAGGAAGATTTACATGATGCTGCTTTTAAAGAAAACAGAATTATGAAAAGAGCGTTGCAAATTTATGTCAAATTGGTGACATGTCATAAGTCCAAATGCACTACTCCTGACAACAGGCATCTGAAAATGCAAAGAGATATCAGACTAGTTTTTCAAAAGAGACTACAAATAAAGGAAAGATACATTTATTGATTCAGTACTCCACTGGAAGAAATACAGACCTTGGATAAAGAGCAGCTTCAGCAAACAGAATTTTGGAATAAAATAAAACAGTACCCATCTGTCATAGTACTGCTGCTTTTCAAAAATGAAGGAAGACTGATCTGTAGAGTATATAAAGGGTATATGCTCTTCTTATTGTGGAAAAAGGAAAGAATTTAGCAAAAGGAAGAAAAGATGTCAGCAACGCATGCTGTAGCAGATGGAAAACAGTGATATGAGCATAATTGGAAGGAAACACACAGCAGCATGTTAAGACATTCAGTTTTATTGCTTGGGTGTAAAGATCTCTGTCAAACCAGCCTAGAAGTTTTGACTGACGTTATTTTCACAGATGTTTTTGAATGAACTTCTAGTTCCCAGAAAGTAAAAATAGATACTCCCCTCTAACATTTGTATTTGAACTGCAGTCATGCTATATGTACCAAGAAATTACCGGCAGCATAACTAGTCTGTATCAAAAGTCTCATTTGACTGCATAAGAAGGGAATGCTAATATTCTCCTCTAGAAAGGTTGTTTTGAGCGTTATGGAGAGGTTCTGGAGCACATAGGCTAATGGCAAAAGAAAAGAAATTAATTGGGAGACAGGTGGATGAGATTTCTCCCTTTGAAGGTATTTTTTTACAACATACAAATTGCTGAACTCACCCACTGAGCTAGCCAACTTGTGTATTCTTGGTGCTTAGTGGAGCTAAAAAGGTACCTTTTAAGGTGAGACATAAGAACTAAAATATTTTAGGCAACTTAACTCTATACTGTTGATGAAGCAAGCTGAGGAAAGAGTGCTTAAAGACAGGCACAAGTATTTTCCAGAGAGCAAAGTGTGCAAGTGATGAAAGTTTGCCTGAAACAATTGCATTGAAGTTTCGGCAGACTCTGAAACCTCTGAAAGATTCAACAGCTATATCTAACAGAATATAAGGAAATAAAGGCACAAGGAAGCTCAACCAAACAATAAATACACCTGAGTGGCATGGGTGCAGAGTTCACTATAGGTATGTGATAGCAAACACGAGTCTTGATGAGCTTTTCTCCTCTCCCTCCAAATCTTTTGGACTGGACTCTTAAAAACAAATAATAACCTTTGATACCTGCATGCGTACAATGAAGTTATGTTGTTCTTCAATAATGTAGGAAAAATAGCCTTGTTGAAGGCAAATATGTCTTTGAGAATTTTATTCCAATGCATGCTGACTTTGTGAAAATTGAATAGAATCATAATTATTCTAAAGACAGATGTTTGGCTGTACTGATTGCATTATACACCACAGCAAAAGCTCAAAGTTTGGCAAGACAAATCACAAAGCTCTTGAGGTATTATCAGTAAACAATTGTAAACCTTGAAAAGTAGCACATGAGCATGATAGATGAAATCTTTATTACCTCATAAAAGTAAAGTAGTATTTGGTTTAATGAAACATCAATCAACAGACATAAAAAGTAGACATAGACATTCCAGTCATTGAACATATTCAAGCAATATGAAGAACTTGGTAGAATAAAAAATGCAGACAAAAATATTGTCCAATTTCCCACAAGTTATGCAACTGCCTTATACAAAACAAATCAAACCAAACTAAGAAAATTGATAAAAGTATATAGTCTTTTTAATAAAAACACACTCATCAGGATAGTAGGATATTCAGCTTAATTATGAAGCTACAGACGACTATCAAATGAGGGTAGAAGACATATTTGGCTCTACTTCTATTTTCAGCTAAACTGAGATCATAATTTTTACACGTGCTTCTTATCTGCAGATATATTGTTTATGCCAGGAAAAACCTACATAACAGAATTACAATGTGCAGAGAAAGGACTTTGAGAAATGACTGATATCTCTTACTGAGATAGTGACAGACTGCGCCTTCAGACTATCTCCAGTGACAGCCATTTCAGGAGTACAATGTAAACCCTCAATTAGCCAAATTATTCAAAAATCAAGTACAGCTACCCCTGGTTTCACAAGCCACAGGAGCCAATGGAGAATGAAGAGGAAGGTCCATGCCTGAAGCAACAGGAGAGACAGCTATAAATTCTTCCCAGGGCTGTTCCTTAAGGGAAAACCAAAGGGAAAGTCATGGGTTTAGTATGTGGTAATGCTGCAGGATGTCCAAAACAACCCTTCCTACAGCCTTTGCCCAAAAGATGGAGTTGTGAAAATCCCAACCATATGCGGGGATGTGACCGATGCTGAGTACGTAACATACATCACCAAAGCAAAATGAGATTTGAGGCACATCTTTTTCTTTGATAATGACTAGGAATTGACCTGACAAAACCAACCAAAAAGCTCACAGGTTTAGATTTTTCCACAGGTTTAAGGTTTCTCTTGGGGAATTAGGAAGACTATGAGAAATGAGCATCTATCCACAGAAATCAATGTCTTGGAACTCATCCAAGAGAAAACAGCTCCACCTGTTCTGGAACAACAGACACAGGACAGGCTGATGGTGGAAGTATTTTTATGACATTCTGCAGTGGAAATAAATTAAAGAGACAACTTAGTTGGACTTACTAAGATATAAGGGAAGGGAAAGATTGCTCTGCACATACTGAAAACCTAAAAAAAAGCACTAAGCTGCATGTAAGGCATTTAACATTACATCATGAGTATAAAGTTCTGGAACAGTGAAGATTACTGACTTGCTATTTTACGATAAAACCATGTGCATAATTTTCTCTCTCCTTGTTAAAACCCAGCTTTCTTTAGAGGATTGCATTTTACTGGCAATAACAGAACCTGTGTTAGGAAAGATAACATCAGGAAGGGCTTTTTGATGAATCTGGCTATAAGAAGTAAGGGCGAGTGCTCGGTGAATGTATGCAAGATATAGTCTCAAATCCTGATAATCACCATTCCAAAGACCGATGACATGAGTTTGTGCCTTCTGGATTGTGCATAGGAGACCAAGAGCAAAAGTATTTCCACATTTTTTAACTTGAGAGAAAATGTATACGTTACAATGTCAGCAAAATAAATTTGCCGTCAAAAAATTGAAGAAATATTTCTCTATTTGCAGGCACTTGTTATGAAAACTGTGTCAGGTGTGAAGGGGAAAAGAATTCTAAACCAGAAAGCAGATCTGTAAAATCACTTCCTTACTGGTAATATGTCTTAGCTTTAGACAAGAGAAAAAAATGTAGATTCAGGCATCTTGGTAATCAGAGATACCTGAACTTTAATAAGGCTTTAAATAATAATGATGCATGAGAAAATTAATTTTTGCTTTTGTATGAAACTGTTCAGCTAATATTTCCATCTATTCTGTCATGATGAAGACCAAAGGGCAGAACTTAGTGATGAAAAATTAATCATCTGAAGTTAAGCAGAAACCAGTTTTCGTCACCTGAGTGCTTGCAGGAAAGGAAAATTAGGATGCACATGATGGGGGAGGAAGTGCACATGGCCTGTCTTCTCCCCTGGCCTTGGTGGATACACACAGAGTTCTATCTGGAACAGAGCAAATATTATTTCAACTTTTTAAAATGAAAATACTCCTTGGATGAACTTCCTGTTGTGGGAGGAAGGAGTTCATAATAAATTAGAATGCTGTAATAGCATGTGTATCCAGAAAAGCTAGTACTAACTTGGTCCTGTACCAGTCCTTTATCTATGCATCCTTTTCCCAGGAAAAGAAAGAAAAAGGAAAAAAAAAAAAAAAAAAAAAGAGGCAGGCAAAAAAAAAAGAATTGAATACAATTTTTTTTTTTATGCACAGCTGCTGCATTTCACCTAGTACTCTGAAATACAGCTGTTACCAGAATAACCATTCACAGAGCAGGAACATTCAGGAAGTTTATAAACTCTGCAGCCCTTGAAGGTCTACATCATTACATACCCTACATGAAACATCAGCATAAGTCCACTAGTATAATAATAGTGCAAATGGCCTCATATACAATACACCAACCCTTTATTGTACAAACAGTTAATATATTACAGGCATTGTAATAAGATTATGACAGAAAAGTTCTGATTTGCATACACTGAAATGGCTGAAGAAACAGGAATGCCTTACTGTATATATAACTCATTCTTTCTTAAACTGATCAGAGATCAAGTGTCTGCTGAGACTTTTGTAACCTTTTCTTAAAGCTTTGATCTAAAACACATGATCATCTTTCCTCAGAGCATAAGAAGTGCAAAGAGCAACGGGAATTTTTACAGCACCTCTGAAAAATGCCAAAGGCACGCACACACTTTTATTAATACATCACCCGATCTTTTCACTGTGGTGCACAAAATTCCTCTGGCAGAACTCTTAGGAAGAAGATGACTTACAGTTTTGAAACAAGTTCTCTTTAAGCAGCCTTTCAAACAGAAAAGTGCAGAAATAAATCAATAAAGAATGATGTAAATCATCATCCTGTACAGGAACAGTTTACTGAAGCCCCAAGCAAACAGGTTTCCAAAGGTTCAGTGTTCAGTGCACACTGCTTTGAATGCAGAGACGGGATTTTTCACGTTAGTCTAAAACATCGTATATCGTATCAAATTCCAAATGATGGAAGATGAGATATCAGGAACTATTTCCCTCTTTATTCCCTAGGCAATATAAAAATCCCTCGGCCAGACTGCAGGTCTCTTTATAAATACAGTGGTCCAGAAGAGAAGTTGGCAAAGCCAAATATCCCTGACAGAAATTGCCTATTTCCTTTATAAAATGTACTTCATAAATACTTCTTTTTTTTTTTTTTTCTTGAGGCAAAGCAGAAAACCTGACATTATACAAATTTATATTTTTAGAAAGTGAACAAAAATAAAAAGAAAAAAAAGAATATGTTTGTGAGCTTTTATTCATTAAAAAACCTTGACCCTGTAAGTGCATATTTTAACCCTGTGGGCCATGGGCTCAATTTGCCTGTAGTGACAAAGGTGGTAGTCATTACATTTGCAGAGGATTACTCATTAAATTGGTTGGCTTTGCTTAATACATAACGATTAGAATCTCACACTGGACCGTTTTCCTCTGTTTAACCACTTTTCATAGTATCCATTCAAAATAATACGTATTGTTGGAACAGAAAAGAAATATACAACAGATTTCTTCTGTTTTCTATTATTAAGTCTTTTCAGTGAAAGTAGGAAACCAAAGAAGGCTCAATTTTCTTGCCCCAATATTTCCTATCGAGAAAATATTTCTTGTTGGTTTTTGCTGTTACTGGCATTCTTACAATACAGACACTTATATTTCAGTTGTGAGCAATTTTCAGTTAACAGAAACAAAAGAGGAATTAAGCAACTGATAATGAAAGTAGATACAAAGAGACTGTTAAAAAAGACAGAAGTTTTCAAATGGAAAATAAAAACCTTTTCACATCTGGGTCAAATCCAGGTCCATCCAACAGCAACTGAGAGTTATTACAGTCTCACAGCTGCTCCCTTGCCCATGGGAAATGAACTGACTCCACAGACACAGATCCCATCCACAAAAATGTCATTCTTTCATCCAGAGAGGTTCTGAAAATTCACTTAGTACTAACCCAGGTCATCAAATACTGCAAACTGTATCTGATACCCACTGAAACTTTAGCAGCTGGGGAAAAGCTTTTGGAAACGCCTACAAATTGACAGACTAGGCAGCATTGTGTAAAGAAATCTCAGAGCAGCAAAGCTTCAGTTCATGGACTGTATTGTCAGCTGCACAAGAAGGCGCCTTGGAATGCATTCCAAACCAGTCTGCAACTATGTAGGCACAAACAGGTTTTCCTCAAGTAATAGTTTTGCTGAGATTTTGACATTAGAGGCTTACGTTTATAAGATTTGCATTTTTTAATAAAAGAGGTTTTTTAAAAGTCAGGTACAAATTTCATTTCTTTCATCCCTTCTACAATTTGCAGACAGAAATTATCTGGGTTTTTCTAGGAAGAATTTCAAATAAACTGTTAAACTTCCTTTGTCCACGACACATACATTCAAATTGCCTAGCTCCCCAAACCTTGTTTTTGTGGAAAGTACTGAATGGTTTTGAACACCCGAAGGAACTCTGAATATGTGTTTCTAAGCTGGTCTATGTGCTTCACCACCAAGGCAATAGCAGAAACAGCTGCAGAATGCAGCGAGTGGCGTCCTGAGCCTCTGTCATGTGAGCAAGACCTCATGAGGATTAGCTTTTCCCGTTACTGGTTTGTAGACAGTCCCTTGCTTGCCAGAGCCAGCAATCCTGACATTTCCAAACCACTCTGTAACAGAGGGAAATATCCAGCAAGGCTCTACCAAGCACCTCCTGCTTCAGTTGCAAGTGAAAATTAGCCTCTGCTTTGGCTTGCTGCTGCAGTTGTAATAATCTACACGCTGAGGAAAGAGCATGACTGAGCTAATCCAGCACCATTGCATCCCTTCTAAATGTGAACGCTGAAATTTAAAGTACAATTCCTACAGATGAAAACTCTGCAAGGTTTCACTCAATGGGAAAGTTGAGGGAATACTTCTAAAGTTTCTGTTCATGGCGCCAAAGAATTTGAGGCCATTACAATGTGGGTTTTAATAGGATAAAATATGTAATTTCTACTGTGTTATATGAATTTATTTGACTGAGGTTTGTTATGTGTTGTACATGATAGTATTTAATATTTATAAAATGAAGGTTTAAATATCCAAAAGACAGTAAAAACATGTATTAGGAAATTTCCCCTATAAAATTACTAAAATAACACATTCTTACTGCATATTTTCTGTTTTCACAGCATTGACTTTCCTTATGGAAAATGTTTCTCAAATGTTTAATTTTTTTTTCTCTCCCATTAACCGGCACTAGAAGCAGAACAGAAGACTGCTTCCTCGAATAAAGGAACAAAGTTAAAATCAAAATTTTCACACTGAAATAAACACTCCAGTGGCCCTTTATCAAAAACTAAGTTGCATGTTAACTAAAAAACTGTTTTTATAAATACATTAGAAACAAAAGGAGGGCCAAGGATAATCTGCATCTTTTTTTTTTTTTTTTTTGTATGGGGTGGGGACAGGGAATATTGCCACAAAGGATGAAGAAAAGAATGAGATAATTTCAAAAAAAATTCAAAGACCAGTTACACCCAGGGTACTCAGCCCCCCGAGCTGGAACACAGGGATGGGTAGCACAACGAAGTCCCCATAGTCCAGGAGGAAAGAGTTGTGACCTGCTGCTCCACTTAGACATGCACAAGTCTATGAGCCAGATCCATCTGAGGGTACTGAGGGAGCTGGCAGAAGAGCTTGTCAGGCTGCTCTCCATCATTTACCAGCAGTCCAGGCAAACTGGGGAGGTCCCAGAAGATGGGAGGTTAGGCAGCATGATGCCCGTTTGTCACATCACTTTCCAAACTATCCAGCTGCAACAAGGTCTTTTACCATCTCATACCAACACACTTTGCATGCCAATCCCTTTGCTGCTTTCTCCTGGTCTCCCTCATCCAGGGTACACACTCTCATTCTCTCTTATCTCTGCTTCTTCTCCTCTCTTCTTTGGCTGCTCTCTCTTCCTTGGCTGCCCAACCTCTTAAAAGAACCAGCCACAGCTGCACCTTGTCTACATCAGCCAACCTACCGCCTCTGAAGGCAGCCCACAGCTGTATATTATCAATGATAATTGACCCAGCTTCATTCCTCTAGACCGGGGTCCTCAAACTACAGCCCACAGGCTGGATACAGCCCCCCCAGGGTCCTCAATCTAGCCCCCCAGTATTTACAGAACACCCCCCCCCGCCAGCTGGGGGTTGGGGGGGGAAACCAAGCAGCCGCAGATGACTGCCTGCCACTTCATCCGCACGCCAGCCCCCGGATAAAAAGTACAAAAGAAGATATGGGAAACTACAGGCCTGTGAGCCTGACCTCAGTGCTGGGGAAGGTTATGGAGTAGATCATCCTGAGTGCCATCGTGTGGCATATACAGGACAACTGAAGAATCAGGCCTGGCCAGCACAGGTTTATGAAAGGCAGGTCCTGCTTGATGAACCTGATCTCCTTCTATGACAAGATGACCCACTGACTGGATGAGGGAAAGGCTGTGGATGTTGTCTACCTGGACCTTAGAAAAGCATTTGACAGCATTCTCCTGGAGAAAGTGGCTGCTCATGGCTTGGCCAGTTGTACTCTTTGCTGGGCTAAAAGCTGGCTGGATGGCTGAGCCAAGAGTGGTAGTAAATGGAGTTACACCCAGCTGGTGGCTGGTAACAACTGGTGTTCCCCAGGGTTTGGGATTGGGACCAGTCCTGTTTAGTATCTTCTTTGACAATCTAAATGAGGGGATGGAGCGCACCCTCAGCCAGTTTGCAGAGGACACCAGGCTGGGGGGAGCGTTGACCTGCGGGGGGGCAGGGGGCTCTGCAGGGGGGTCTGGGCAGGCCGGGCCGAGGGGCCAAGGCCAGTTGTGTGAGGCCCAAGAG
>JAVJGJ010000014.1:8907290-8926340 GCA_035590215.1 Microhierax caerulescens | reverse complement strand
GCGTGGCCAGCAGGGCCGGGGCAGTGCCCGTCCCCCTGTGCTGGGCCCTGGTGCGGCCGCCCCTCGAGCCCTGGGGTGAGTTTTGAGACCCTCTACTACAAGAAAGACATGGATGTGCTGGAGCATGTCCAGAGAAGGGCAATGGAGCTGCAGAAGGGGCTGGAGCACAAGTCTGGTGAGGAGAAGCTGAGGGAACTGGGGGTGTTTAGCCTGGCGAGACTCAGGAGGAACGGTATTGCTTTCTACAAGTAGGCATCTTCTCCCACGTAACAAGCGATAGGGCAAGAGGAAAAGGCCTCAAGTTGCACCAGGGGAAGTTTAGATTGGATATAAGGAAAGATTTCTGCACTGAAAGGGTGGTCAAGCACTGGAACAGGCTGCCCAAGGAAGTGGTGGAATCCCCATCCCTGGAAGTGTTTTACAAATGTGTAGATGTGGTGCTTAGGGACATGGTTTAGTGGTGGGCTTGGCGGTGCTGGTTGGACTCGATGATCTTAAAGGTCTTTTCCAACCTAAGTGATTATATGATTCTGCGAGACTCTGATGACGTATGCTTGCTGTGTACATTCAGCACTTAACAATACAGGGCCTATTTAACTTTTACATTAGATGCGTCTTCAAAGTAGAAAAAACATGGAAATTATAATACTAAGTGTGTTGCTGAACCAACTTAGTTAAAAGGCCCAATAAGAGGAACAGCTGAACGAGCTGAGAGGAATCCACATTAGAGCTGTTACAGGGATGTACTAGACAATGTGGTAATGACCTTGCTTATATTTACATAATCTTCATTGGATATGACATGATTAGGATACTATTTTAGGGGTATTTTTGTGAATTCTTATTTATTCCCCATTTTGCATATAAAAAGGTTGTTTGTCAAAGGTACATACTGAGAACTCCTATGAACTATTG
Organism: Microhierax caerulescens; assembly: GCA_035590215.1. Lineage (NCBI taxonomy): Eukaryota > Metazoa > Chordata > Aves > Falconiformes > Falconidae > Microhierax > Microhierax caerulescens. The sequence goes on along the minus strand of JAVJGJ010000014.1, from coordinate 8,925,425 downwards.
TAGGGGTACAACCATAGAGAGAAAAGTTTGTTATCTATACTGCTACCGAGATGCTTAATTGAGGGACCGCAGCAGAAAACCCAAGTAACGTCAACAGAAGGGGCAAAACCAGTACTGATTAGCTATGGGTTTATTTATATTAAGCATGCAAAAGAATTATAGGTGTAGTTTCAAACAAGGCTTCTATCTACCTTGGGTGTTACACAGAGCATAAATGAACTTGTAAAAGAAAGCAAATGTGTTCTAATGATTATGTTTTGGATTCCTTAGCTGATAAGCTTAACCCATACTTAAAATATTTACCAAACATATTTAACAAGTTCTACACTTTTTTTCTACCAAAATCACTGCTGAATTTCAAATACATGCCAAGATCAGTCAAAAAGACAGAAACAGAAATGTTTCTGCTGTCTCCAAAGACATAATTTATTGTATTACTGCCTCTTAATAGGATGATTTTATTAGATTTTTGAAAGTGATTTCTTGGATATGAGATGATTTAAGTTATGAAATCTTCTCCCTAAAGACTGGACCGTAATGCAAAATAATTTTTCTAGTACTTTTGCAGGGGACTTTAAGGCAGTACAGAATAATCATAAATCACTAATTTAGAGTTAAAAATTTATGTTTGCATTTCAGAGGCATTAATGCACTGATATATCATTAATGAACATGATATACATTGACCAAATAGATGAATTTTATGAACAGGTGAGAGTGGAGGGATCTCTTCCAGATTAATGTACATTCATATCATGAACAAAAGAGATTTTTGCATGCTTTTAAATAAGAAAAACTTTTCTTTGAGTTAGAAAACTGCCAGGAATCACAGGGTACAGCAATTGTAAGAAACTGTGATGTTTCCTTAGCTCTCAGCCCAGTTCAGTTGCTTTCCACTAGATTCCAAAGAGAGTTACAATGGATTTATAAACCTTCTTGATATAAGCTGGAAAGTCCCTCACTACCTTAAAATTATACAACTCCTAGAAATCTTAGTAAGAGAGGTGTTTTGGCACAGTGGCCTAAGGGCACCAACATGGCAGTGTTTGTAAGGAGATTTAATAACCTTTATGAGACAGCTACAGCTAGGAAAAGAAAGGACAAATGTTCAGATGCACCAGCCTTTCTGTAAATCTCTTTCTTAGCTTTCTTGTCTGCTTTTTTCCCCAAATGCATTATCTGACCTCATGAAAAGTCTTTTGTCTCCTGCAAATGTTGCCTTGCTAGTAGTGTATTTCATAATTCTTAGTGTACAAGGAAACCCCTGGTTGTCTGCAACTAAACAAACCAGTTGTTGCAAGATTCTAATCAAAGTCCATACCCTTGTAAATCTTATCCTTTTATATAGATCTTGATTAGAGTGTTTTTTAATATTACAATTCAGGCAGAAGTTTGGCCATACAGAGCTGTGACTATGTAATTGCTGTGGATCGCCTTCAAGACAGTTTACATTGCTTCATATGATTTAAGTGAATAATTAGACATCTTTACCTTATAAAGTGGGTTGATTTCCTAACAATGTCAGTAGAACATTTTTCTTAAATGACATAAGTTTTCAGATAAATTTGAGCCTGTTTAACTTTCATTGAGTTCTTACATTTATTGGGTTCCTCAGTCAGCATTACAAGCATAAACTGTTCATTAGCAGATGTAAGATAAAATGTAACTGTGAAGATGAAAACACACGTGTGCAACCTGAAAGAAAACATGTTTTTACTACCCTTCTTTCATTTAGTTTTACTAAGACCTCCAGTCTGTCAACAGTTTTGAATCTCTTATATTTTAAGACCTGTAAAATCTGGCAGAAATATTTTTGACATATTGCATGTCACCCTAGAGAGTGCAATATGTGGGAGCTGGAATTTACTAGGCATATTAAAAACCAGCATTTGCAAAAAAAAACCAGTACTAAAATATTTATGGGCTTTCCTCATTTAGAATATGAAAAGCATTTCAAAGCAGCTTCCTTAATACTCTGCAGCACTCAGTGTGTTACTGAAATTTAGAAGTAAAAAAATACTAAAAAATTAAAATTGAGGTAAATTGTTATTCATCCTACAGAGTGTATGAAAAGCCTCAAATAGGTTATTTTTAAGGAACTTTGCTAGATAACTGAAAAGTCTTACAGAGTTTTTTCCAGGGGGACACTGCTCCTCAAAGGAGGATGGGTGAGTCACCAGCATATAAGTAGCATCCTTCCCTAGGTCTCTAGTTTAGATATTGATGAGGAAACAGCAACAGATTTTGGTAAAAGAAAGAATTATTTGCTCAACTGCACCAAACCATCATAACTAGTCAGTGTCTGCACAGAACCACTGAAGAATTAGTTTGTTATATGCAGTGGGGAAAAGACTTGAAACATTCACTTTTTCAATAACATGGAGTGTATTACTGTTTCATGTATAGCTTTCTGAACAAGATAAAAGTTTCTCATCGAGCAGGTTTTTTATTACACTGCCTTTCCTCAGACAGAACTCAAGTTCACAAACCAAGTTTTTATCAGTCTGAAGGCAGCAGTTTTGCCACAAATGAAGGACTAAAGCAGAATGGCATGAGAACATAAGGGTTTGAGACGATCACGAAAAAGAAGAAAAAAGTAGTCTCCCCAGTTTTAAAAATCTAGGAAAGGAAAAATTGAGATATGCTAGGGAAGTCTCAGTATGTTCAGCCCTCAGCAGGGTTCTGAAAAGCTCAGGTATTTCTCTGTTTCTTTAACAACTCAGTCCATTAATACTGCACAACAAGTAAAATGTCCAAAGTATTGAACCTATTTGCATGTGTTCTACCAAGAAAGGTGGAAGGAGACCCAAGCCTTGTGGAAAGACATCTAGTACTGACAAAGGACTCCAAGTCTACTTTGTATGAGAACAATTCTGGACAATCTTGCAGGTCAAGATCAATTGGCTACCGTTAACCAAATTTTGTTTTAAAATGATTTATCTGAGTGCTAACACCAAAATCTCTCTAGCCAGCCAAAAATCATCAGCAGTTTAGAGATGACCATTAGTAGAGTGCCCTCTGGGAACCTCTAGCGAGTCCTCTGGTGTGAAGCAAGGTGCAGCCTGATTTCTGCAAGTTTTGGGGAAACATATGTCTTGGTTTCTGTGTGTCCCCAGACTGCTAACTGCAATGGGGGTCTTTAAAACTGGCCATGCTTTGTTCTGAAAAAATTCACATCACGCTTCTACCCACAGTACCGACAACAAAGCCATTTTGAGAGGTTACTTTCCACAGCCTTTGTACCATACCTCTTAGAGACATATTTTCATGGCTTTCAGACTTACTTGCCGTCTTCATAAAGCAAGCGAACAGTTCTTACATAAATATCCATACTGAAATGTATATCCTACTCCTGAGTATTTCCACACACAGACACCTGCAAAAGTCCAACATTTCCCATGGTAATGTGTTCACAAGTCTTAGAAGTCCTAACATCTAAACATCTTGAAGTGCTTTTTGCCTTTCTAAAGAAACTGTACTGGGTCTGGTCGGGCTGGAGTTAATTTTTTCATAGTAGTCCATACGGTGCTGTGACCGAAACAGTGCTGGTAGCTGTTTTAGCTGTTGCTGGACACATGATCAAGTCCTCCGCTTCTCATCTCTGCTGGTGGGAAACAGTGAGTGATGCCTCTGCATCACTGGTTTTGGTATTGACACCACACCACACACACACACACACACACACACACACCCCCCATTTTATTTCCTTCACTTATTAAACTGTATTTATCTTGACCCATGAACTTTATTCACTTTTGCCTTTCTTATCCTCTCCCCAACCCTGCTAGGTAGGAACTAGGGGCTTAATTGGTGGCCAAGGCCAACCCACCACAGAAACAAAATACTCCCTGTCTGTCCAGAATGATGACTATATACCATTACTGATTAAAAGAAACTGGATTTATTTTTTTAACCTAAAACAACTGTCTTGGAAACAACAAAAAAGTAGATGAGGGCTGAGATGTTTGTCAATATTTCATCAACAATTAAAAAAAAGTCCGAAAAAAATCGTGATTGTGGGGTTTCTACAGACAGATCTCCTAATTGTAAATATGAATACTATGATACTAGTAGCATTGAAAGAAACATGACACATGAATAATAAAGCAAATAATTTCGTGGTAGATGAGGAAAAATTTGCAGCAATTCTTTTTCACAAAAAGGTGTTGATAGTAGTTCACCTTCTATACATAAAAGTGCTTCACTGTATTGGGAATATATTTAGTATTAAGCTTGAACTCTCAAGGAATAAATTAGTTTAAGGGATTGGATAGTATGTAGTATACCAATATTTTGCCTTTTGAAAATCTTGACTTAGTACACCTGAGCTGCCTGTATATTAAATTAGATACTATTTTTCCTTCATTAGCTCCCCAGCACTGAAGTGGTTATAAAAGTAATTGTTGGTTGTTTGGTTTTTTTTTTTAAAAAAAAAAAGTTTATTCAATTATGACTGGTATGTAAGAATATTTAATTGGCTACAAAACGAAATTTACCAACTGGTACTAGTGAAAGTGATTCTATATATAAAGCAAGGGTAGAGAAGATCTTTCATGCTAATAGATATGTTTCAGAAATACTACTCTTTTTACATTCACTCAAAAATAGATGAAATGATGCATTTTCTCTCCTTCTATGTATATAACTCCTGATAAAGAAATGCTGGTCAGTCTTGTGATTATTAACTTTTCTTCAACTTCTTTTTAGCCTTTTTAGTCTTTGTTAACAGTCTCACAAACACTCAAGCTTAGCCACTGCATTTCTGCTAATGTCAACATCCAAACACATGATCAGAACCTTCATTTAAGCGTGCATACAGAGCACAGGCTTTATATCCATAAAGAGTAATAATGCAAATATATTGGGCAGGAGGAGCTCTACCTATTCGAACAGGTGTGCAGCTTTTATCTTGCCTGAATATTTGTTAGGACTGGCAAATACACATAAAAAAGGCATTTAGGCGGTGTGCACTTTGTTTGCATATGCAAAATCTGTAGCACATTTAGCATCAGCTTTAATGGGTTATATACCGTGGAGATGAAGATATTATAGGCAGACGTATACATATGTACATATGCATAGATATTATGTATGTGTATATATATGTATAAGGTATCAACACTTGTTCTATTTTCCTCCTTATTAGCATGAATAAAAAATAAAGTTGAAAATACTGTCTCTTTGCTAGTGGGGTGGTTTGGCTTTTTTTGCCTTTTAGGGAACAGTTCTTGTAGCTTACACAATGTAATGTTTTTCTCTCTGACTTGAATTTGGTTCAGTAAATCATATTTTTTCAGAGGAAATCGTAAAGAAGAAAATTACCTTCTCATTCTGTTAATTAAGTATCAGATGGGGATCTTCTTCCCTAATGTCAGAGATCCACAGTACAGAGGCACAACCTGAACAGTCGCTGACAGCTGCTTTTATAGGCACTGGGCAGGAGCAGTGTTCAGCAAAGTTATCTACTTTAAAGTGGTATGAAATTTGGCTTAATACTATGCTTGTCTCTACGTGCAACACTTAGTAGCTGTCATCCATACGTACAAGCATACCCACAAGTAGCATACAGTCTAATGTAAGAACTGTAGCCTTCATGTTTGCCTACCACCATCACACAGTTTTCCTCTAGAAGAGAAGCTGGTCTTCTCAAGAAATCTGAATGACAAAACCTAATTGCCTGGTAAACCAAACTCCCTGTCCACAAAAGGAGTTTACACAGCTCCTGTCATGGGAATATTTGAAAACCTCATAATATATTTGTTTTTTTAAAGAAACTAGCGACAGAATAGCTGTCTGATGGTGATTATGTATTCAAGTTAATATACCTTAAAGGCAGATTATACTTTTCCAGGACAGCCTTGGACATGGACAATTTAAGTTGAGATATCCAAAATCATCAAAGCTGCCCTGACTCTTCACCCAAAGCAATAAATTAGATTCTGCCATTTACTACATCTGTATCTATAAGTGGTTTTGCTGATTGTGTCCCTGCTCAGAATAACACAGTAGTCCACACAGCTACTCAGAGTGAGGTGTCTTCAGCCCTGTGTGTAAGGACTATTCAGCCATTTTGAATACTAACAAAAATACTCAAAACTTTGTGACAGGCAGGAAAATGTTTCTGTGCATGTTTTTATAAAAAGCACAGAACTAAGGAGAATATGGAGACAGGAAATCCCACAAGTTTGTTGTTAAAGCTTTTACACATGTCAATATGCTCTTAAAAATGATTATATGAGGTTTCCTTTTCCATCAGGAGGACACCAGAATAAAATAATTTTGGGGGATCATACTTTATCTATATTATACTGTAATCTACTGCCACAAAAGGAATGCTTGATTTAAAAAAAAAAATAGTTTAATTTAACACAAAGACAGAAACACTGGGAAAAAACAAACAACAAACCACAAATAAATCTCATTTGTCTATCCCAGAAAACTTCTCTTCTTCCAGAACAAAAGAAAATTAAAGAGCAAAACAAAGGAAAAAAATCAAGTTAAAGCCCTTTCATATCCTCTGGCTGCATTGCTGCATCATAGTTCTGCAAGGAGAAATAGTGCTTTTTTTTATTAGCTGGCACTGCAAGAATTTAAGTGACCCAGCAGTCAACATTTCCCACTGTGGCAAAAACAATTTTGTAATTGTCCTGTGAATTAGGGAAGTGAACTCTCTGAGGATTCTCGCATCGGGTATTTTCTTGGGCGATGATGTGGAAATAATAGATTTAATGAGAACAGTGTAATGATGTGGAATACAATTTCATTCTTGAGTAAATTTCACATCTTTTCCAGCCAGAAAGTGGATTAACGTAAAGTGTCAAGCAGGGAACTAACCTGGAGATCCCGCTGATAAACACAAATAACCGAATGGCCAGATTTGCATTACAGCAGACTTTGACACGAGGTAGGAAATAATAATAATAAAAAACCAAAACAAAACAAAACCCACCCAGGAAAGCATGCAGTGGTTAGAAGCAGAAACGACAGTATTTTTAACACACTGCAGGATTCATTCATGTGACTCTCCCTCTACTGATGGTGGAAATTGCTTGACAGGATCTGAGCCTCCCCACTGAAAAACTGCGCCTCAACATGTGCAGTAACAAATTAAGAATTATGCTTTTATAAATCCTTTAGCCCGGGAGCAGCTCTACAATTACACAGCGGTGTCTGGGTGAGCCAGGTGTGCTGAGAGGTGAAAGATTAAGAAACAGTGAGTGCCCTCTGCTGTTACCGCGCTCATAACCGGGACAGTATTTCCACTTTTGCTGTACGTGTGCCTTAGACATTGCAGCGAAGTGCCGAAGGCTCAGCAGTTAATTCTTCGCAGGGAAATTCAGGAATGGAGCCATCCGTGTCAGGCACAGCTCTGCACTGTGGTTGTTCTTCCCTGGAGAGATGGTCCTCTCACCTTGACAGCTGTAAAGGGTGGAGCGAATGCCGCTACAGCACATCAGGAGCTCTGCCTCGTTCCCTCTCTACCTGCCAAGTCCCCTGCCTTCCTGACAACCCCTCTGGCACCATCCCCACACCAGGGATTAGGAACAAAGCCGGTTTCCCAAGTAGGTTATGCAATCCATCTTAACCCTTACCAAGCCGCGCAAACGGGAGAGAGAGGGAAAGACTAAGGCTTATGGCACCGTGGTCCTTGGCTGCACACCCTGGACCAAGAAGGGACACTCTGCACCAGGCATGGTGTGCAGAAACACCGGTTTCTCAAGTGTAGGCATCTTCTCTGTGTAACTTTGTGACCTTGACATCCTGGAAGGTGACCAGAAAAAGGACTAGAAAAATAAGGAGGAAGCTTGTGAACTTCTTGATCCTCTAGTGTGGGCACCCATTTCTTATATGATAGCCAGCAGGATGAGTCCTCTGCCCAGCAGATAGGACCCCAGACGCTGCAATGAGGATGGAGACATGTGTCTGCACATTTATGCAAATCAGCACCTCTTAAGTCAACATTTGAGGCATGTTGATTTGAGTAAGGTACAAGACCCAAAGACATAACTCTAATTTCGTCCGATGTCCACGTGAGCACAAAGGCACTTCTTGCCCAAATAAAGTACTATTTTGTGTGCTCTGCTTTTCCTGAGAGTAAGAAATTGGCTTGGGAAACACACACAATAAGCCAGATTTTTTTCCAAAATTTCAGCAGAAATCTTGCTTGACCAGCACTAGAAATTGGCATGTGTTAGCTTTATTTTGGTTGTCATGCTCGACAAGATAACATCCACGCCAGCCTGGTTATACTTTTTTGGAAGAGTACTAATAAAAGAGCTCAACTCCTTTTATTCGGTGTGCTTTCTTTAGACTATTAGTTTTGCAGCTGACTCATTCTTTTACAGCAAGGAAAATGATACTTAGACTGTAGACATTGTCATACTGGGTACAATAGAAAAGTTTCAGTAAGCAACTCCAAATGGTCTTGCTGAGGATGCTTAAGTCTCTCAGGACTGTACGTCTTGAACAGAAAGTCAGTGACATGAAGAATCATCCTATCTCTGGAGACCTCAAAGTTAAATGTTCTAAAAAAGATTTTCAGACTTCTCCTGCATGACAGGAACACTCTGACATTAGTTTTTAAAAAGAATAACTCTGTCTTTGTATGCTCTGTACCAATTTATTGACCTCTGAAATCTGAAACACCAATTTATGGGTAGATACAAAGAATTTTTTAATTTTGACCCCTTGTTGTGTCCTTCCTGTCATCTGCTTCAGCATACTCTAGAAAAGGCAGAAGAAGACGGAGAGTAAGCAGCTGAGAGGGAGTCAGACTGTATTAACAATTTGCCACCAAAGCACAAGGACAATCCTCTTGATTCAAGAGAGGAGATAATGCACAGACCCTACCTTCAATCATTGTTACAGCAAATGCTGTGACATTCACTACTGCCTGAAAGCTTTAACTTTATCTATGATCAAAGTCTGATAGAAGAACACCTCTTATTTCCTCCAGATACCTCTTTCTGCTGATTACTGCTGTCAGTCAGGGTACGTACCTACGTGACTCCTTAGACAACAGACTCCACAGCTCATGTAGCTGTCCAAGTCTCCTGTGACAAAACAGTGGTATATGCAGGAGAATCAAAGGCGTTTTAATGAAACTTCTTTTAAAAACTCCTGAGATTTGTACCAGGAAACTGTTAGATCCCAAAACAGCAGCTCAAGCACTTAGAGTAAACGAGAAAATACCAAAAGGCTGTCAACAGCAGGAACTTTGCCATTCTCTTTCTCAGCCTTCTGGCTGCTGGTGCTATTACCTACCCATCCATCACACCTCACTGACAATTTTCATTCAAAGGACTAATCAAACAGGAAACACTGATATATAGAAAAGCCAGCTAACGACTGTGAAGTAGATCGCAGCAGCTGGATTTGCCTTGGATGCAATTTTCTCTTTGTATATGGTGAGGTAAGGCCAGCACAATCTGAAATTAGGTCAGGAATATCCTGAAAGTAGGCAGGAATATCAAAACACCTTCTGATATCAGTCTTATGAACCTATAGCCACCAGTGGCTTAGGCTTACACTTTTTTCCAGAAATCTTTAAAACAGAGAGAAAACAAGCCAATAAACAATGTCAGTTGGGGATTTCCAGTACCTTAAGGGGCACTTACTAGTTATTAAAGAATAAAATAAATCAATGCAACAGCTGTATGGCTTTTATAAACTGTTTCCATCAAGGCTATTTCTAGCAATTAATACCCAGACTTAACACGTCACACAGTCAAAGCCCTAGTTCTATACTGTTCAGTCACCATTTGGTTCTATGGTTCTTGTGTATAATCAGCCTCAGTCTGATTCAATTTACACTAATGCAAATCCAGAATCATTCCAGAGCTTCCAAACATCCTCAGAACTACGGCATTATCCTTATTCCAGTCTTCTTCCAAACTGTCTTGTAGTCAGATGCTTGCAAGGTTTTGCAATGTTTTGACAGTGGCTAGACACAGAGCTGGACTCACTTTAGTGTCAATGGAGAGAAAAGAATTTCAAGGGCGTGATCTTCATTTTTAAGTCAACTTTTAAAACAGGTCAGTTTAGTTGCCTGCCAAGAGATATCTTATTATGCCACTGATCTAAAAAGGAGTCAAGGTGACTAGGTCATGTGTCGACCTCCACATGGCAAATCCCCAAACTCAGATGAGATGAGTAGCTATTTTGATAAGCTACACTAACGTGTAGACCAAGGCTGCCTTTGTTTCAAATTAATTTTCGTCTCTCTGATGTCTCTTGTTTTGTGACTATTCAACTATTCATATGTAAGTTCATTGGATCTCAGAACAGCCTTCAGTTGCAAAGTGTCTGACAGCTGGACCCAGTTACAGCATTAAGACACAGCACCATGACGACACAAATAATAACAGTAAGTCATTTGAATGATAGTGATGTAAACCCATATGAACATTAAAAACATACCCTGTAGAATCATAATGGGAAACACAATAAGACATAGCATCATTAATTTAGAATTACATTAATTTCTCTACTTTTAGCACTAAAATATAACCATTTTCCTCCCTCTTTCACCCCCAAATTAAGGTCCTTGATCTACAATAAACCAATAATACAAACAACTAGCACTTGCATAACATTTTTCATCTTCAACTCATTTTGCAGATGTTACCAAGTTAGTTATTATTCTCCTGAAAATGAGGTACAGGAGGTAAGATTGCCAGCACTAAGTCGCTGAGGTAATAAATTTAAGGTTAGATTAAATTTTCTGCTTTCAGATCTAAGCAATTTCTACATAAAAACATCTCGATTTATGTCACAGACAGTTTGAGTATTTCTGAAATTTGAGTGAGAAATAGTCAAAATGAAGACTTTTAAATTAGGGGATTCTTTATCATATTATATGTGTACACCCTAGCCATCATCTTTATCTTCCCAAGATGTCTTTGCACAAACCCTAAAACTCCTTTAATGACAAATACTCCTAGCAGTTGCAACAGGACTCTTCCAAGACATGAAACAGGGAAGAACAGGGCAGAATCTCAAGGTCATTAAAACCCCTTTCAGCTCGGTACCTGACTTTAGTGAAAGATTTCTCTTGCACAAGACACAGATGGGAAACCTTGTTCTGATTTGGGCAATATTTTGTTATCTATTGTCTGCCAATGTAAAATAATGCAGATGAGCACCTGGTTCCCTACAGTGAACTCTTAAGATCTGGATTTCACCCAGGCATCATATGCATGTGTTTGAAATAAAGAATATAGAAGTTAATTTTCTCTCAATGCAACCAGCTTATAAAAAGCTTATCCAGGAAGCTTGTACAAAGATGGTAGTATTGTCTTGTCTATAAGTAGTGTTTTAAAACCTAATGAAAACCACAGCATCAATGAAGAGTAGCAGATTTCTGACAACAGCCAATGGTATGGATACACATTTCTAGAAGAATTAGATACATATTTTCTCAAACCATGACCTTTGGCTTTTTTCCTTTCATGGTTGAAAGATGCTAGAATGTCATCTCAAATTGTTCTTTATTTGCCTTATGGTTTTACTAAATCCTTTTAAAGAAATTAAACAGCCTACACATTGACTCATGACCAGCTTTTCCCATTTATTTATTAACAGATGCCAAACAGTGTTAAATAAAGAACACAGTACCTTCTCCCAGCATAATTTTCAATATGTAAAAATGCTGTATTTTATAGGAAATGCTTCTTATGGAATAAATCTCACCCACCCTGATTAAAAAACAACACCCCCTGAAGCCTAAACTCTATGCATTAATAAAATTTCAATGAAGGTTATAAAATTTGCATCCACTTAACAGGAAAACTCACTAAAAATGGAATTGGATAAATTCTGACGTGTACTTTTTTTTTTTTAGAAAAATTGATTTTTTTAATTACTATTTCCTTAAGTAATTTCACAATATCTATAGACTAAAGTACACTTGTCCAAACAGGCTTCAGTTTGTTGAACACAAATCAGGGTTGGAAATAAGAATGCAACATGGAAAATATGTTATGAACATAAACTCTCATTGTTAGTGTGAGTTTAGTAGAAAGGCAACAGATTAAAGAAATAGACAGCATACCCATGAGGAAGAATCTTTTTCTGTTGTTACAAAGTGTCTGCTAAATATTTAAAATTACATGGAAGAGAGAGAAGACCACAAAGGTTGTTTTCCATATGAAGATGCTTATGAAAGAACTGCCAGAGTAAATCTGTGTTTCATCCAGTCAGTCTGCAGAACAAGCCAAAAGGTAAAACATCACCTTCATTAAGAATTCAGGACCTTAAGAGACACATTATGTTTAGCTTCTTTCTTTTTTATTTATTTTTTAAATATGAATTTTCAAATATTGCTGAAAATGTTTTGGAAATTGTCTTCAACAGTTTGTTTACCAAATGTCATTTGTGATAAATGATACTGGCATGCTTAATTGTCAATATTTTCATTACTTTCTCAGAGGCTTTAGGGAAAGTGAATATCTTAGATAATTTGGAAAACTTCACAAAAAAAAAAGTTCTTGAAACTCTTCTCAGAACAAAGGATCTGCTTCTAAGAGAAAAACAAACTTCATTATCTTGAATGCAACTGGAGAGTTTCCTGTGTAAAACAAACAACAACAAAAAAAAGTCTTGTTAGTCACAGCTTTAGACTCAAAAGTATTATTACAAAACATCTTGTCTCCTTCCACACAGTGAACAACTGTTCATTATTTTTGTTTAAATAACTCCAGCCTACTTTTTCCAAGACACTTTGTAAAGTATTTCCTGTATTTCTTAAAACAACCGCTGGAAAAGAAACCAATCACTTGGCATTCAGAAACCTACGGATTTCTCCTGGGCAGGAAGTTTTTCTTTGTTTTGCAACGCTCAAGTTCTTTTTGAGAAAAGCATGAATGTGTTTATGTGTCTCTTAGTGGTACTGAAATTTTTTTTTGGCAGGAGTCACACCCCTTCCTGCATCCCAATCCAGCTCTCTAGACCATGACAGCATCTTCTGGATATTTGTGGGGATACAACCAGCCACACTTACTTTCAGCCATATGCTGAGGAGCTGGGCCAATTCAATTGTGTTTACATAGTGCTAAACTGAACTTAAGAAATCACTTTCACCTGATGCGAGTTGCATTTCCCTTTGTCTTATGTCCCACACAGATGCAGATACAGAACACCATGGCCTGCTTGGTCTGCTGATGAGCCAGTGCTCCTGACAGCCAAATAAATAATTGTGACATGCTGGATCGAGCCTCTGCCCTTGCCAGACAGGGATTTACATTAAGGAAATAAAACCAAATGCATACATGTCTCACTTGCAGACACTTTCTTGTTTCACATGCTGCGAGCACAGAAGAGAAGGAAGGAACATCAGGCATAAACCAGGAGGCATTAACTTCAGGGCACTGCGTTGCTTCCCCAGGCAAGGATGCCATATTGACGGCACAAAGAACTGCAAGACAGAAAGGATTTAATACAAATCCCAGGCTCCCGTGGAGCACGACTCCACCAGCCTTCAACAATCCATAATACATATGTGATGTAAAATACCTATGAGCTGTTTCCCAAAGAGAAATTTTCATGTGTAGAATCATTTTTTAGGAATCAGCTGCTCTACTCCCCTGTCTCTCTAAAAGCAAATGCATTCTTAAAGTCAAAGTGAAGCACAAGCTACAGCATTTAAGTTATGAGTCATAAGAAGGAAAATAAAAGTTAGTTCTTTAGTTATAACTGTGATTTAGTTTGGCCTCAGGGCTGTGCAGGCATGCACACCTATGCACGTAAGTGATAAATTCCGTGGGTGGTGCAGGAACTTGTTTTCTGAAGGGATGAGCCACAGAACTGGTCTGAGACAAAGGACCAGCTGGAAGCCTGGTGATTGAACCATCACCACTAAGTGCTTGACCAATTGTTACAGGTAGGAATTTCAGACAGTTCTAGAGATTTCCTCTGGCAGCTCCTGCTGTGTCCAGCCCACGGGGTATGCTTGAAGGTGGTGGTCTCCTGGGTGGAGAGCCTGTCCCTCCCCTCCAGGCACGCACCCTTGTGTGGGTCCTGCTTCAGGAGACATCAAGCTGGACACAGATGAGACACTTGTAAACAGTCGAATATAAACTGTTCCTGCTGAAATGGTGTGCTGGCTTCGGCTGGGATGGATTTAACTTTCACATAGGACCGTCTTTCATATGTATTTAAAATAAATGCAAATAAAATTAAGATATTGAATACATATATCTCCCAATGCAGCTGAAGATGCTACTGTGAGGACCCACACAGCAGACTCCCTTTGCCATCTGGTCAACTACCAGCTGTCCTGGATTTTCAAGAAATTTGATTGCCCATGTGAGTGTTACCCTGTGCCAAGATCTGAATAAATGAGATTTTCTCTGAAACAAAAGGCAATTTGCATCAAAATTCCTGTCATTCCCAGAAGAACCCTGACTCTGTGTTCTATACTAGGTCTCACAGTCCTGCCTTTTTAAATTTGTAATTAATGCTGTGTTTTCTTCTGGAGTGACTGAAGCCAGACTATCTAGAACTCTTAATATAAGGGGACAAGAAGCTCAGAAGCTGGGACTGCAACAATCCACCCAGTCCAGCAAAGGACGAAATACGCAAATTGGGAAAAAGGTGACTGGTGGGGCAGGTCTGATCCAGCCAGGGCGACAAGTCAACAGGTCTGATCAGAGTTAGAATCAAGGAGCCACCTGCAAAATACCTCAGACTGAGACCAACAGGGATGATTGAGCTTAAAAACGCTCCCAGAAGTGGGACAGGTCTCCACTGAGGTTCCACACTGCTTATCAATGTAAGGGCTAAGAGCCCACTGCCAGTGATGGCCCCTAAACCCCCACAGCCAAACCACAATGAGTGGGGGTGACCTCAGGGCCCTGGCAGCAACAACAACCCCCAAAAGGCAAACCAAAAGCTGTGGATGAGCTAAATATTCTGGCAAAGGTGCTTGGAAACTTCTGCTTATATCACGAATATTTCCAGATTAAGGTAATTGATGAGTATCTTATCTTATTTTCTTCCCCATCTACTTCCAAGCCATTACCAACAGCAAAATAAATGATATTAATTATTCCTTGTCAAGCACATTCATTTACCAAGAACAATTCTTGTCACCTTTTATATCCAGTAATTTATTATCAGAAGTCCCAGCAACCACAATTTTTTGTGTTATTCAGATGCTTGGAGGTTTCCTGTGAAGATGGCAAATAACAGGTGACCTGCCATTTGAGAAAAGTCACTCCAGAGAGACAACTCTAGATTACCACTCTCCCTTGCAGCAGTAATAAACCCCTTAATTTATGGTTTTAATATTGATAATTCTGTCAAGTATTTTTGCTTTGCCTTGATTGTATAACTTCTACAAAAGCTAATGGGAGTTTTTTTATGAAATCCATAGCAGGCTCTTCTCCCAAAAATCCTGTAATTTAAATTAATTTATGCTCTAACTAATCATCTGTGGCAAAGATCCTGCAATATAAAAATAGCTACTATTTTATTTTGGCTGAATGTCCAGGCAGGTTTTGCAGTTTTTTTCATAAAAAAAACCCAACCAAAGAAACAAACCACCCCTCAAAAACCAAGCCAAAACCAAAAAAAGAGCCAGACTAAATAAAGTGCTGGAAAAGATATACAAATGTTAGGACACATGTCACATTAAAACACTGTATTTTATCCAGTAAAATATGATTGCTTATTGCTTTCATGACGGGGTCTAAGAATAGAAGTCGTTTCATATGGTTCTATATCTGTTATCGTTTAATTGGCACTTGAACTACTTGCTTTTTTAAAAAAGTTGGGTTTAATGTGAATATTTTTTATATGCTGAATGTAAAAGCATTACACTAGACATATGTGTGTAAAAAACCACATTATTTCAGATGTACGGACTATAATACCTTATAACACATAACCCTGCAGGTTAATTTCATGTGTGTTTAAGAGATGTAAAAAGAAAATGATTAGAGGTGATGTGCAGTGCTGGGCTATTGTCTCTGCCTGCAAACAGCAGCGTTTAACTGGCCTCTCAGGAGCCTGAGTGGTTGGTGTTTCTCATCATCCAGCCCTGCTCAGTCATCCCTTGGACTCTGGCCACCATGTTCCCTGTGCCAACGCCGGGTGTCACTGCTATGCCCAAGGGACACGGGGAGCTACTTACAACCATCATCTGGAAGGTCACCTGATGCTGGACTGCAGGAAGGCAGGGCAGTTATTTAGTTATTTTTCAGTTACGGAAGGCTCACAAAGAGGTAGTTGAAATGGTAGGCAATCACGAAGCCCAGCATTTTCTACAGAAAATGTTTTTCCCCTCCAGTTCCATCTCCTTCACTCTTCTCCACCCAAAACAAATGAAATCTGCTACCCAAAAAAGAAAGCAGCCGTGCCAGTCCAGGTACCCTCAATTTGCTGCATAGCTACAGTTGTCTGTACCCAAATTCTGCAGGTAATTCAGCACATATAGGTGAGTGGGGGAGGTTTTACAGGACCCCATCTCCCAAGAAGCCACATTTTCAAAAACTCTCTGAACACCTGAAAACTTGAACCCAGCTGTGATTACAAATTGAAGATGACATTCTATACTCTCTCTGCATTTCTTTTTCATCTGGAAAACGATGTTAAATCCTTCCTCTTCCTCACTTTCTGTTTATAACATAACTTCCCTTTGAGGTTGGAAAAGGGATGACATGACAGTGCTCAAGAGACTGTTGTGCCTGTGGCCTGTAACACGAATAATTTTGTATCTCAGTACCTTCCATAATGATTAAAACACAGACATCTCCCCTTTTTTAATATTGTCAAAACTTATAGTCTGTTTCCACTTAAGATAGAAATCAGCAGTGATCCCCATGCTCAACACTTCTTTCCAATAAACGATTCATCAAGCAGACCTAAGGAATCAGAAAATTCTGACAAAATAGCTGTCCTTTACCATCTCCATACATCTGTGCCTTACCCTACACAGGGAAACAATAAGTTCAGGATCTATTTCCAAAAGCCAGCACTGACAGAGAGGGGCATATCAAGAAAGCAGCACTCAGAGGGTCAAAACATTCCCTGAGCATCTCTGTCTCATTGAAGTTATTCAGTAAGCCAACCTTTGGAACAACATAAAATCTGAAGGAGAAGTGCTGGGATTGAAACTCATTTGATTGCACCAGATCATTTCTGCCCCATTCTCCAACTAGGCTTCTGTTTGCAGGGGTGGAATGAATATTAAGTATAACAATCTAAATCCCTTTGATTTCTCACCAACATACACGTCCAGTGTAGACTTAGAAGTGCCTCTGTGTGGGGGCAGCTGAAGAAAATGATACAGCTTCAGAGGTGAGGACAGCAACACAGTCCTCATGCATCCACGAAAAGTGAAATCCTCTGTCCAGCTGGGCTTCCTTGCTTCTTCTGCATTGCTATGGTGCCTGTGGACAATCACCATCCTGTCCGCAAACAAAACCGAGATTTTTGAAGTGTTTTAAACAGCTTAATCATAGCAATGCTGAGAAATCAATAAGTCCTCCTGCTGCATTTCAACTCTGTCAAACGGGCACAAAGAATTGCATTCAAAATTGCTCAGCACAAGAAGCAGCAGGAAAAGCATTGAATTAAAATGGTGGGTGGAAAGTAAAATAAAAAGAAACAAATGTAAAACAGAAACAAAGTACAAGGAAAAATAGAAGAGAAAAAATAAAAGGAGAAACAAAAGTAAAAAATAAGATAAAAAAATGCTGTCAAGATAAGCAAGAGTATTTGCTATAGCTGTTGTTCCTGTTACATTACCTGTTATTTTAAACCCTATCCAAAATGGATGGGATTTTAATCCAACACAGAGAAATTCAGAGGAAGGCTGTTCAGCTCTACTTCTTGTGGTCTCAATCATTATCAAATCTGATTTTTTTCCCGGAAAGAAAGAGGTCCCCTTCCTCCAGGTTATACTGGCAAACCTTATTGCGTATCAGTAAAAGATGGGCATAGACCAAAAAGCATACGAGATTGCAGAGTACCTCCCAGCTACCCATAAGAAATACTCTGCCAAGGCAGTTTATAAATCATAAACCAGGCTACAAAACTGTTAGGTCAACTAGGAGTTCATACGAAGGCACAGACCCCCAGTGAGATCCTTTATTGCATACATAAGCGCTGGTTATATACAATCACTTACCCACC
>JAVJGJ010000014.1:8890265-8901081 GCA_035590215.1 Microhierax caerulescens | reverse complement strand
TCTAATTTAGACAGAAGGTTGTTGTGAGGGACCATGGCAAAGGCCTTACAGAAGCCCAGACAGAGGACATCCATAGCTCTTCCCTTGACCACTGATGTAGTCACTCCATCATAGAAGGCCACTAGGTTAGTCGGGCAGGATTTGCCCTTGTCTCTAAGCACCACATTTACATGTCTTTCAGTACCTCCAGGGATGGTGACTCAACCAGTTCTCTGGGCAGCCTGTTCCAGTGATTGATAACCTTTTCAGTGACAAAAGTCTGAGTCAGCAACCACTTTGTTCCTCAAGGTGTGGAGTAAGATCTGGCTGTAATTAGTGGCAGCACAATTACATAATATTAAAGAACATTTGCTTAGGTTATCAAGCTAAAATCACACTACAAAGTTGGAAATTTGAACAGGGCTCACGTTTTGTCACAAACCCAAAGACTTTCATAAGCGTCCTATGATGGCCCCAAATCACCCTTTCACCCAGTGTACAGTCTCATATCCAGCACCATGTCATCAAGAAATAAAGACGATCATCAGTTTTTCACGCTGGAACTTAAACATCAATTAAAAGTACAAATTTTAAAAGGTGGAACTGCAGTTGGGCAAACCTGGGCTTTCACACTTCTTCCTAAGAGATGTGTCCTCCTGCTGTCTTGACTATGCATCTTACTCACCAGTAATTTCTACAGACATTATAATCCTCTGTAATATTCTATTCAAGATGTAGTAAAATAGGAGTTATCTTGTATTTTTAATATTTTTTTTTATTTGTAATGTAATTACGATTTATAAACAATGAACACATCTCAACACAACAGTTGAATGAGTGTCTGATCATTGGCAAGATGAGCACAATATGTTCATGCCTCCTCTGTGATCTCTGACAATTAAGTACCTTACATCATTTTATGTCACTGCTCAGTCATATAGGAAGCCTATAGTACTGTAAGGAAATATCGTCCTTTAAGAAATTTATAAATAACTAAGATCTTAATTTTCCTGGAATTAAGAATCTCAGTCAGAGTGGAACATCAGCTGGATCTTTTATATAAATCTGATTAAATAGACAGTGGGGGGTTCTTGGTGATTTTGTTCTCTTGGAAAAAATGAGCAATCAGTGCTCAGTTGCTTGCTTTATAAAACCCCATAGTCTCCCCACCCCTCCCACCCCCAATATATGTATATCGTCATACACTTGTCCAACACCGACTTTTCATATTTTCCTTTCTTTAATTTTGTTGCCATGGAAATCTTCCCCCATAGTGTCTGCACTGACTCAAAAGTGCTAAAAGCCTATGAACGTGCAGTGCTCCTGTGTGTCTTCAAGACAGTTTGGAAGAATGCTGAACAAATGCAAGTGAAAATTGTGTTTATTAAGAAAGCCTCTCCACTTTTCTGCACCTGAGAAGACTAGCTTCTTTCAATGTTTTCATGTTTATTTTAGAAAAAAGTAAACAAGCATTGTGTATATAACCCTTCTCATGACATGTTTCCCAAGGAGCTTAAGAAAAGACACACAATCTGCAAAGATTACTTGCCAAGTGCTGGAGCACAAATGCCTCTGAAAAGCAATTGACAAACTCTTCGTGAAACCAGCTTGTTACTATTTGTCTCTTATGGAAATGAAAAATAAAATTTCAAAACTCACCATCCAATTGCTGTTGCTGTATTCAAATAGGACTTGACCTGAATGTCCTACACACGACTGCGCAACTCCTGAAGGGCGCAAAGATGCAGGGGGGTCCCATCTCATGGGAGAGGCAGTGCCTCCTTCAATCTCCATTCTACCATCCTGACACAACGGAACGGGAGGCTTAACAGTCCTGGTTCTGTCCAACTGACATGAGCAAAGGACATCAGTGGAGTTTTATCCCTCAAAGTAGTATGACCTCCAGTATAAAAAAGAAAATAAGTGAAGAGGTCTTAGAAGAGGTCTTAAAGGAAAAATCAGTGAAACTGATCAGAAAACCTTGCTTCAAATAAAATGGATTTTTTTTCCACCTAGAACTCAGGCAACAGTTCATCAATTATCACTGCAAAGAATTTTTCCAAAGGTCTTTCTTTTGCTTATTATATTGCATTCTCCTTTCCTTCTTCAGCGACAGCGTCTTTGACCAGAATGTCTTCAAGTATGGAAATACTAAATTTCTACATCTCTTAAAGGTTTGATTATCTATACAACCTACTAAGCTATTACTCTAGTCCCCACTGGACAACCTTCTTGTGCCTTTCATCTGTTTTGTGTCTTTTTCAGATTGAGGATCTGACATATCACCTAGCTTGGCACTCATCTCCATAAAAAAAAAAAAAAAAAAAGGAAAAAAAAAAGGCATGAAAAATAAATAAATCGTAACATAACTTTACATATAAACAACCCAACCTACTAAGAATGTTCCTCATGAAAATGCCACAAAAAATGCTTCAAAAATGCCCTAGTGACTTGAATATGGCTTAACAAGTGCTACTGTTTTCAATTCATCCACGGGAAGTCTTTCTGTAGTGTGATCAATTTGTGTTCCTGAATGCCCTCTTTGTCTTGTCCTGAACCCTTACCTATGCCATCCTTTGGATCTCTCCCCTTAGTGCCATGCAAACAGTTAATGGTAACAGTGGAATGGAGAAGGATCCCTGGTGATCTGATCAAACATGGCACCAGAGAGACAAGCACCACTGGAGGATCCAGTCCACAACCTTTCCTAAACTCACGATCACAGTATTTCTTTAACAATGAGAGGATAGAATAGTTCAGTGCAAGCTGAATGAACAGTGGTTTTGTGCCTATTAGACTCATTTTTTTAATCTCCTTGATCATTTTGAACTAATCTATGGATAATTGAAATCCATTTGACAATTTGACTGGCATGTACAGAGGTGCACTACAGAGCAAGGCAGTTAATATCCCTTTCTATGCATTTTATCACAATCATCCCAGGAATAGGGCATTAGATACTGGACATCCCAGGAGTGCTCTGAGGCCCAGTGATGAGATATGGAGGGGAAAAGGCAGATCTCATCTTTGGAAGGCAAAACAGGTGTATCTAGGCATATTCTGAATGATCTTTTATCCCATGTTATTTCTCTTCTTTTAGAGGATTCCAGAAAAGAGCAGATTCAGTTATCAGGGAGGTGGCAAGATGGGTCTCAATTACAAACCATGTTTCCCAGTAATGTTTTAAAAATGAGGTATAAATCAAAAGAAGATATGAAATTTCCCTGATTTATTAGAAGACTTATATGCTAGATACTCAAAATACAGTATTGACATATGAAATAACTTTCTTGCTAATTGAAACAAGTTTTCTTT
The DNA here is from genome assembly GCA_035590215.1 of Microhierax caerulescens. Taxonomy (NCBI): domain Eukaryota; kingdom Metazoa; phylum Chordata; class Aves; order Falconiformes; family Falconidae; genus Microhierax; species Microhierax caerulescens. Next base: position 8,897,787 of record JAVJGJ010000014.1, on the reverse strand, counting down.
CTTCTGCTTTTTTCATGTTTCAGGACTGATGAGCGTTAACAGCCTTTACAGAAGGATGCTCATTACTTCCATATATCTGAGCATGAAATGCAGAAACGTTTCATTGATCTTAAGGGGAAGGTTTCAAAGACGACTGAATTTGCTTTCCTCTAGTAAGACCTTATCCTGCTTTGCTGAAACCCTAATGGGAGCAGAGTCTGTCCTTTAGACAACATCTGTACATTCAGTCTTGGTTAGAAAACATCAGAGTTTATTTTTGCGAAGAGCAGATATTTTATTATGAACCAACACCATTTTCTTTCCTCTTTCATAGAATTTCTTTGCAAGCAGAACATTCAATTTAACTTCTCAATCCATGAGCAACTAAGTACTGTACTGCCAATTCTCTATGGGATAGTTCAGAACTGGTGATTGACTACACAGCTATAATTTTAAAAAGATTAATTCACTGGTGACCTAAATACCTACACAGTGGCAAATTGAAAAATGTTCCTAGGCAACAAGACCCTATTGACACAATGGAAATTCCTCCTTCAGAAATTGTTACCTGAAGCAAGCAGCAAAGAATATATCCCAGATTTGAAAGAGGGTAAGAAAAAGATGAGCAAGAAACACCCTTTTCAAAAATCACTGTGTATATTCATGTGATGCTGTGATTTTTTTTCCAGGGATGGGACACCTTCAGGAAAATCCAAAAAAGAAGTGTTGCCATGTGTGATTGGGGAAAAAGAATATCATCAGGAGAGCAGAACTGCTCCAAGAGTGGTAGGTTGAAGTGCCACCATATCAGATGGTGGTCCTTCTCACAGAAAACTCCTGATCCCCTTGAGTTATTTAACATCATGCAGCAGTTTCTCAAAGGCAGATATGTACAGCCTTTACAGTCCTTGTAAAATAACAGCTCTTGATTATTGCATTAGCATTGCACTCCCTAGCATCAACATGTCAGTAGCTGACTGAACACTTACTGTGCAAAGTCATGGAAGCATCACTTGAGGACAGAAGTAGCCTGTTACCAGTAGGAAAACATTTTTCTTTCCATAATGTCCCAGTCCTGAGCCCTGTGGGTGACCTATAAAATGTCTCTCCCACCTGCTTCAAAACTCCTTTAGAACTGAAATTTGTAATTTGTCTAGCTGCTAAAAGTTAGGGATACAAAGATACGGCTTTTCTATCAAATTAGAAGATAGTTCTGTTCACTCTGATCCCTCTGTATCTCATAGGAAGCAACAAACTCATCACACCTTAATTTACTAACACCATGTTCTGTTCCAAGAGTATGACAGCTGTTTCTTCCTATTATCATAACAGCATTAAATTCAGTGCTATTTTCTCAGCCTGTGCTTGATACGAAATGTCCTGCTCCTTGCTCAGGTCTGAAGAAGAGCTTGCGTCTTTAAAGCCTGCCTGTTCTTCCAACTTTGTTAGTCAAACAGAAGGTACTGCACTGCTTCCCTACTGCCTGTGCCTTACGAAGGGAGCAATGCACACTTCCCAGCATAAGAGTCGTAATTCTTGGAGTTGAGACTACTTTCTCTGAGGCCTCACAAGTTGAGTCATAAGTTTATAAGCCTAATGCTAAACTGAGCTATGAATGATGCAGTGCCTAAGCTTTTCAAACCAAAAATATAGGCTTTAATGATCTTTATTTAAACTATTTTTCTTAATCAGGGAGTCCTTTGGCAGAAATTGAGGGAGCATGATCCTCTTTAGATGTGGCAGTTAGAATCATAGAATGGTTTGGGTTGGAAGGGACCTTAGAGATTATGTGGCCCACCACCACTGCCATGGGCAGGGACCTTCCAGTAGACCAGGTTGCTCAGAGCCCCATCCATCCTGGCCTTGAAGACATGCAATGATGTGGCATCCACAATGTTTCTGGGCAACTTGTTCCAGTGTCTCACCAGCCTCGTTGTAAAAAAAAGTCTTCTTTATGTCTAGTTTAAATCTGCCCTCTTTCAGTTAAAACCATTGTCCTTGTCCTGTCACTACAGGCTTTAATAAAAGTCTCTTTTCATCTTTTTTATAAGCCCCCTTTATATATCGAAAGGCCAAGTTCTCAAAGTAGTCTATACTAGTGTCGCAGATGGATTGATGCACTTCAGTCATGAGAGAAGCAGCGTGTTTGTTGGTATAAAACAGTGATTTATCAAAGTTTGATAGTAAATGCAACAGTGGTTTAACAAGATCCTATGGTCAGGCACACTTGATTATTTACTGCACAGAGGACAGTCAGACAAAACTGTCAGGGACACCCTACCATTGAGTCATGAGGTTCAGAAAGGATCCTCTTGCATTCTAAACTCCTCAGATGGGAGTTTAGGTGTGGCTGGATCCGGACCTAGTCTCAGGCTTGGTCAATGGTTTATATCTGAAGAATTATGTAAGTGCAGTCAATCCTTTATATCACTTAGCTAAGATTTCAAAGTTTAGCATGCTATTAATCGCTTACCAAGAATCTGTTGTGGCAAGGAATCTCTCAACCTCTAGGAGCAATCTTGAGTGGCATCCCTACTCAAGGGGAGATCCTGGGGTGCAGCGCACTGCCATGCAGCAGAGCTCAACTGGACCTGGGCTGTCCATTATTTATGGAGTAAGACACTTGACTCATAGTCATATTTTCATGCCAGCTACAGAAGTTAGTTTCTTTCCAGCCTGACTTGAGTCCTTGAGCAGCGCTGTGGTTAGGTGGGTGCACTGTTTACGTTAGCCTTTAGCCATTGTGCTGTTATCTGTCTCCCCCGAATCCACCTTGAGTCAGAGCAGCCATTACAGCCGCCACCGGTGGTTATCACTCGGGCACTGTTACAGCAATATGGGTCAGGATGGGGCAGGGGTGGGGGGAGCACACCACCACAACTAGTAACTACAGTAAAATGGTGCCAAGGAATGTACTTGGGCACTGAAACATGCTATAGTAATCTACAGTTCAGGAATCATAATTTGCACAGAGCATCCTTGGCAGGTGTTCGGCACACAGCACGCTATTTTGAAGGCTAGGAGACCTAACAGCATCCTTTCCTTTCCAAGGACCAAAGGATGTTCCAAGAGACATCTAATATACTTTCAAAGTGGTTGCATATTTGAAAACCCTAAACTGTAAGTGAATGAAAGATCACTGCAAGACAAAAAGATTTTTTTTTCTTCTTTTTTCTTTTTTTCTTTCTTTTTTCTTTTTTTTTTTTTTTCCAGAACTATAGCTTTGTTTCCACATCAGAGTATTAGCAGTGGTCATTTTGAACTTCAAAAGGTCTAGTTTGGTCTGTTAAATGAAATTGTTACAATTATCTTTTTCTTAAATGAAAAGACAAAATATAATTACACAAATAGGACACATGACAGAGTATAGACATTTTTACCAGAACTTATAGGGAGATTGCTTCAAAGAAGCAAAGCTATGACTTCCCACCAGAAGAGATTCACACAAGTTATTTCGAACTGAAGATACATGTAAGAAGGAAAAAAATTACATGGGAAAGATTTTCCACAAGGTAACTGGCCCCTTTCTTTTTCTTGGCATTGTAAGTGCTGATCAACAGTATTGAAGAGACATTCAGGTACATGTGGTTAAATTTCATATCTGTGCAAATAATTTCCAAAATCTTCTGTCTCCGCTTTCTAGGAATGTTATGCAGGCTTAACCTTCTGCTGAAATCAGTTTATTTATCTGATGGAAAAATAAATTTTCAGCTTCTATGTGAGGCATTTTATTCTGTCTACAAACAACACAGGAAGCTTGGCAAGATGGAAATTTTGGAAATAATTAGTAGAAGAGGGAAACTAGGGGATGTACAATTAATTAAGTTTGTAAGCTTACAGTAGTTTTACCTTGACTATTGTATGAATCAGTATGAATTCGTCTATGGAGAGACACTCAGTTATTAGCTTACCTTTGAAAAGTAAAGTGAGCTTTGGCATTGCTTAATACTGTAGAGCAATATTATATACAGAAGTGTTACTACAAAGTGGACTTTATTCGATCCTTGGCCATATATGTGGAATTAAGTTAGCAGTCAACCATATTTTAGTGTCTAGGCAATGACCAGCATCATTAAGCTGTGGAAAAAGACAATCTAATCATTTCACACTTCTAGGAAACACCTAGGAATGACTCCAGACCAGGAGCCCCAGAAGGGTAAGTGTCCTGGAAGAGGAGAGTAGGCTTTAGCCACTGCTTTTCCATTTTGCTTCCTCCCATCTTCTAGCTTGCTGAAAACCTGGGATCAGATATTTACAACAGTGGAGATTTTGCCTAACTGACCTCAGACAAATATTTGAGGTGGGAGGGACTGTAGTTCTTTTGCCTTCCTTCTCCTAAAGAAAACTCACTAATTCAAGAGAAGGCCCACCTCTGAGAAGTCAGAGAAGATGTAAAAACTTTGCTGTAAAAGGGCGCTTTCAAATGTAATGGAAAGATTGCCTTTGGCCCTTATTCTCACCTTTTATACCCAATAAAACCACAAACAAGCATGTGTGTTCACAGCCCTATCAGCAAGAAGGATGGACTTTTCATTAGAGCCACTGTTCCTGCTCTTTCTTAGGAAGCAAAACATTAGCAGCCAAGGGAGAGATCCAAGGTGAGTCTGTGACAGTTTTGCACTGACCAATAGATGAGGTGATCTGTGTTTTATTTTAGACATGGACAAAAGGGCAAAGCCCACCTGCAAGTGTTAGATTTGGGGAACGTTTGGATCTCTTCTCTGACTAAAAATTGACTCTGACCAGGAAAGAATTTGGATTTCTGCCTCTCACTTAATACGGCACTGTCTGAGCTTCAGGGCGTTCCGGGTGGATGAGGGTCAACAGCTACATTTATTGTGGAGTTGAAGAGAGAAGTGTTGTATAGTTCAGTTCCATCTGGCAGGGAAAAGCAGTCCATGCCCATTCAACTGCTGGTGGAAATCACAGCTACAGATCAAGATCTTCACCTTCTTTAAATGTTCCCCTCTCTTCCCCTCTCTTCCCCCACATTCAAGAAGAAAGGCAGCCATGAACATAATGAGTCTCCAGAAGCATTTCACCTGTTAGTGTCTAGCAGAGACACCCTAGAATTTAACTCCTTATTGGTAACTAAGGAAGTGTAGCAAATCCAAGATAAATGAGAACCCAGGAAATGGCCCTGTTAATTCCAGAATTTCTGTGCAACTTTAATAAAGCCAGCTACAACATTCCCCAGAGTCCTGCTATTCATATGATCCCCGTTTCCTTGAAAATGTCTCATCTAGATTATTGCTGTGGCTCCCATTCTGATGGAAACCTCCATCTGCTTGTCTCTTGTGAGGGAGAAAATATCATGAAGAACTTTTTGCTCTCATTTTCAAAGGCAACTATGAGATTTTCCTTGGATTGCTCTATTCTGGGTCTCTCAGAAATCACCCTACTATCATGCTGCTGACCCAGTTCTGCCTTTAGCGTCATGAAGATAGGGTGGGTTTTTTTCTTCCTAGAATGTTCTTGCTACTGCTTTATGGTTTCACTTCCCTTGAGAAACTGTAACTCCTGTAATCCCCTGTTCCTAAATGGGCGAAAAAATGCCCTTGCTCAGCATAGGATTAAGATATTCATTCACTCAGAAAGTACACATGAAGCCCCATGGACTTGTGACAATATAACAAAAAGGATATATTAAAACATCTAGAAAAAAGATAAAAGTTGTTTTCCTAATTTATGGTCTCCAGAAAGGAGTAAAATATGAATATTTTGTCTTTTCAATAAAAAGGTGGAAACAACATGTTGCTATACAATGGGAGTACAGAAAAGCAGAGTGATTCAGTATTCTCAAATACTGTCAACTTGTCAGTCTTTTCACTTCTGTGATGGAAAGTAGGTCTGTTGTTTTAAACGTTTTGTTTTGGTTTTTTTTTTTGTTTGTTTGTTTGTTTTTTTTAATGGTGATTTGGTAAAAATAACTTGGATGTCCCAAGTTTCATGTAATAACTGGTATGCCTACCATATTGCTCTTCTCTGAGTCTCCTGGCTCTTCAAATACTTCTGTTTATTGCCATGTGTCTGAGTTTCCGAGCCAAGATAACAGAGTAAACTAGAAAACAGAAATATTTAAACATATCCCAGTAAGAAAGATAGTTCACATTCATACATATGAGCAGCCAATGCTGCCTGTGAGTTCATGTCATCAGTTCAATAACATATTTTATTACAGTATGTGCAGTCATCTTTGAATGAAGACTCAGACATAATTTGAGACTCTTAACAGCAAGTTTTGCAGACATAATAGAAGTGGACATAACAAAAATCTGCACAGAATGCACCTACAGCTAGGTGGGAATTCTTTTGTTTAGGATTACCATGAAGTAGAGAGGTGACTGGACTTGAAAACGGGTACCTCTGGTTCATGCATCTTCTCTGCCATCTTCACACTTGAGGTTTATGCTGTGGTCAATCAGCTGTTTTGAAGTGGCTTTTACAATCACTCTTGTTGAATTGATCTACTGTATTTAATTTACTACATAATAGCTGGTACATGAAGTAGTACCTGAGCCTCTTTAATTCAGCTCACCATGGTGTCCGGTGTGAGAGGTGTCTGTCTCTAGGAGATGTACAAAAAAGAGCAGAAGGCTTCTGTTTCTTCTCCCACTATTTGCTTGTAATGTGTAAGATCTGAAAGTTAGAAACACAAAATTGTTAAGATACTGGTCAATGTATTTTTGAATTATTAATGTCTTGTCCATTACAATGAGGTTTCTGTATTTTGGGGTCCAATAAGTACTACATTAATAGCTTAAGGTAAGTCTTAATTTTTACCTACCAAGAAGCTCATGTCTACCTGAAAACAGAGAGCATCAGTGCAGCTCTTGCTGGTTTTCATCTTAGAGGTGGCAATAACCTCATGAAAAACGATATGTAAATTGTAAGGATTAATTAATGCAAGGTCCAATTATGTAGAAGAAAAATGAACTAATATTTCTTTATTCATCTGTTGAAAATATGATGAATAAATATTTAGTGTAAGAGCCTGTAGTTACACAACCAATGTTGCTTAGCTGCAAATAGGTGTCAATAATAACTAATGAAGCCATGTGTCAAATAACAGGATACGGAGCACAGCTGGGTTTTCAAGGTGAATGACAGATTAGAAAAAGCTTAAGAAAATCTTAACACCGCATTGAAGTTACAAAAATATATTCACTTCTCTTACCTTTTTATAGCAAAATGTGTCACTCCAAAATTCTTACCCATAAAACTGTCTTGTTCTTATATCACGTCTAACTCCTGCAAGTTGACACACTCTTATAACGATGGGACTTCACAAAACCCAGAAACTTACATGCTGCTCGGGCAGGCAAAGTGATGTGGCCCAGCAGCACCTGAGGCCTGAGGCCAGGTGTTCCTGGGCACCTCTGAAGGATGGTCGGGAAGTCTCTCAAGTAAAACCCTGCCCATCGGTGAAACCCTTTTCCCCTTTTTAAGTCTTTATGTCCGTTGAGTGATGTTGGGGGCGGCCGGTGCTGCGGGCAGCTCCCCCCGGCCGCCAGAGCCGCTGCCAGCCGGCTCCAGGCCGGGC
>JAVJGJ010000014.1:8878268-8890184 GCA_035590215.1 Microhierax caerulescens | reverse complement strand
GGAGCCCGGGCCGGGGCCGGGCTGCGGGCAGGGCCGGTGCCCCCGGGGGGGCTGGAGCCGGCTGGGCGTGGGGGGCTGCGCACATCTTTTTGTAACGTGAAACAGGGGTGCTCTCTTCAGATTACTTCTGAAATTAAGAAATAGACTCAAGAAGTCGTATCGGGTCCCGCCGGGAAATCTGCCTGGGCTTTACGAGCCGTTCCCCGTGCTGCTGCAGAGGCTGGTGCAGACCAGCAGGTGCCCTGGCTGCCCTGAGGGAAGCCCACCTGCGGCCAGGGCAAGGCCTCCCCAGCGGGGGTCTCTGTGGTAATGCCAGGGGGCTGCCAGCACAGAACAGACAGCTGGGAATTGAGGGTCTCCAAGCCGCTTCATCCCCTTTCCCCTGCCCATGCCAGCCTCAGATGATAGGGAAAAAATGGGACTTAGAATAAATTTTTCCTGCCACGTTTCTGCAGTGCTCCAGGATCGTTCCCCAAAGAAGCCTTGATCGCACACCATCGTGGTGCGTGAAGAACTTCATGACAGCTATGAAGGCAGGACCCAGACTTTCCGGCTCCCTGAGAGCAGTTTTTTTATCATTTATAAACAAAAGTGAGAAGCTCATTTGACCATTGGCATTGTTGGGTCACTGTTGCGACCCAGCATGGCTTCTGGTGGGAGGTGGAAGGGACGGATCTCCTGTTACAGCACTATCCCCTCTTTTGCAGGAATTCTTGGTTTTCCTTTATTCCATTCTCTCAGCCTTTGCCTGCTTCATTATTTTTGGCTAATGACTCAACTATTACTTTCTATATTCCTGTGTGGGTAGGATTTTTCTAACAAAGGAAGCGTACTGGCACTAGCTCGCTGTTTGGGTCTCCAAAGGCACTTTGCTGAGGTTGGGGCTATGCAATGATTCACAGCCACTGCACTCACTTTGGCCTCCTTTTGGTCTGTTTAACTGTCCATACACAGAGGGCTATTTCCAAACAGTCGTTTTCCCTTGTTTCAAATAATGTTCCTATCGCTTTTTATGCCAGTGCAATTCTGCAGGCATTGCTTACAGCTTATGAGAGGAAAGCCAGATCTGGAATCTGTAACAAATATTAATATGTTGCAAACTTCTGAAGAATGGTTCAAAACAACTCATTACTTTCATACATACACTATTAAAGTAAAAAATACCTTTTTTTTTTCTAGTTTCTATTAATATATATGCAAATGCAAAGCAGTACTCAAAATTTCACTTTCCAGGATAAGCTGTAACAGTTGTGCCAGTGGGATGGATGTTCAGATGAAAAATGTTAGATGTTTTTAGTTCATATGCAATATAAAAATTGCTCCTGACTGCAATTAAAATGAAGCTCCTGAGTGGGCTAGGAGATTCAGATTCACTGTTTTTTTTCCTCATCTGAGTGCACATCAGATGCAATGCCTGCTCTGGCATCTTAAAGGAAGAAAAGGTTGTTTGGTTTGCTTAGCGTATTCCCATAATTAAACCCAATAAAGCTTTCAGTGTGAGTTATTAACTTGGTGGTAGAAACAGGCATTTCCTAAACAAAAATAATTATATCTGATGTGATTCATAAAACTTTTAAGCACAGGATATTATCTCAATACAACAGTGTTATATTGCAAGATTGTCAATCCCAAGGGTTAAAAAGTGTTACTTCCATTCATGATAGTTTAAATAATACATTTGAGAATCATTTACTTTCTCTTTCATAAGGCGTGAAGTGCATTTTTGCATTTTCAGGCTTTCCTCTCCGAGGAGTTAGTATCAAACCATTGGAGGCTGGAGACTGGGAAGTTATTCCAGATCCCATGGATGGACAAGGAACATCTCTGGTTCACTACTGAGTCGATGCTGCATGTTACCACCTCTCTGATCTGCTGCCTCTTAGCTTGTGAGCACTGCCTAAACCATATTGGTCAATACAACTAATTATTTAAAGTGCCACAGTTTAGTGGGAACTGTGTATGTAAGCATGATGGACTCTCAGCGTTAGGAAGACTCAGTTCTATGATGCCAGAGCCTCTTTCCTGACATAGTAAGTCCCGTGATCTATGACAACTAAAACCATATTCATCACAGTTCTACTCTGCGAGGACTAGGACTCAAACCCTGTCAAGCTCTCATTGCTTGCAGTTATGTAGAATCAAATACTCTTCAGTGATGAACAAAAGCCACTGCTATGTTTCATTTTCCTTCCCAAAAGAAGTCTACTGTAGGTAAAAAAAGCTAAGACAGCTGTCAATGATGGCAGGTAGAAGAAAAGTATAGATAAATCACTGAGCACAATACTTTTCTGAGTAATATGAAGCTGATTTAAAGCAACAGCTGGCCGAAGACAGTGGCTATGAATTATCTCTACTTAATGAAGAAAAGATGACAGATTTCAATTTAGAGAACAATATTAATATTAAGGGATAGTTACATTTTTCAAATGTTTCATATCTGTCGAGAAACACAATTTAATTACTACTAAAACTGACCTTTATTGGAAGCCATATGGCTAACCTAATTTGGGTCATAGTTTGAGGATAGTATAAAATTTCCAATCCTTAACGTTAACAGGTAAAAATAAGCTGTCTGACATCAGCCCTTCCATTAACCTACACGTATGTGACACATCTGGTGGAATGTGGGCTCATAGATATTGCTTTGAGAGCCTAACCAGCTTGAGAAAAGTAATTTGAGTATCAGAATCAGAAGGCTTGCATGTCCCCAAATTCACTTTTCTGTTCCTTTCTTACACTAGAAGCTCCTTCAGAAGAAGCACTGAGACCCCTACATATCTGCAAACATACGTATATATGTATTTGAATTTTTAATAAAAGTCTATATTTAAAGAGAAGCTTTACAATTGAGCACAGAACTAGGTTTGGTTCTTTTGTTCTTGGGACAAACAAGGAAAACAAACAAGGTCTTCATTGAAGCCAGGTCTTTTTTATTCCCTTCTTCCAATTTCTATCCAATTCTTACTTTCCTAAATTGATACCTGCTTCTTTTTTAAAATCCTTAGTAATAACTATGCCATTCATGCCTGCTGTTTCTTTGATGCCTCACCCCCCTCTTGTTGTGTCGGCTAGTGTCGGACCTCTAATGCAGATGCCTAAAATTGAGTCTGGGTTACTCCACCTGGTCCATCAAGTCCTACAAAATGAAGAATTTTCTAGGGAGCTGAGCTTTTCTTAGTGATGTATTTTGGTCACAATTACTTCTTCATTATAGTAAAAAAGGAATGGAAAACTGGGATAATGTCATCGCTGCTGCAATTTGGGGGAAACCAGCAGAGCTGCATCAAGAATTAATTTAGACCAGGATGTCCAGCATAGATAAACAATGACTACAGGGGCTATATTAAATAGAAAAATATCTGAAGGTAGTCAGGCAGTGTAAAAATCTAGGACGCAAAAGAAATATTTTGTGCTTTTCAAAGCACAACACAACATTCTTCATATCCTAATTCCTTTCCAAATAATTAAACTCTCTTTTCTTTAAGATTACTGGATAATTTAAATTTATTTCTTCTTATAACTTCTTTTTCAGGGAGGCAACAACAATAGCAAAAGCAAAGGGAGCTGTCATACAAAAATATGTTTTATCCTGTTGAAAGAGAAGATAAAACTGAGGGACATTACAGTCACAAAACTATGCATAGCAGACACAAGAACAAATCTGTAAAATTTCCAGAAGTGATGATAGCTAGGCAACCTTAGAATTTCAGTTCCCAGTAACGCTGCTGTTTTGTGGGTCAACAGCACAAATCCCTGAAAAGCCTGGTTCCTTTTAAAACCACTGTAAACACATAGGTCAGCCCCCTTCATAGACTTCCATGATTTCAGGGGCTCTGAGGAAACAACCAGGTTAACCATGAAAATGATTCCTGGAAGATCTTATGCTTGAAAAGACAAATGGGGGGGAGAAAGAGAGAGAAAACAGAATTTTCACTTTGTATTTGCCTTTTTCACCCAACTTTGCAGGAGTTCAGGGACAGACATATGGTGCAGTATGCGCTGTCAGTAGAATGACAGCTACTCTTTCACCCTTGGGCAGCAAATGGAAATGTGGCTGGTTTATAAGCCAAATTCTAAAATAACAAGTGCTCCTTTAACATTGCAGAATAGTGTGACTCATACATCATTCTGACATAAACATGACATTCGTTGCAGTTAAATCATTATGTCCAAATGCTGAAGTCAGATGCAGTTTGACCGTTTTCAAAATTACTTACCAATCTTTCAAAACTATTTAAGCATCAGTAGGAAAAATAACAGCAATCTGGAGATCATTTGCCAAATATTGATGCTTTTCTTATTAGGGACTGAAATCTGAGCCATGAATTCAATCACGAAGCTATAAACGTATTAAAAACAACCTGCAGTCAGCTATGTCATGCTTACTATTACATAAACTTAAACGCCTGGGCAACTTAATAACTTATTTAATGGTTAATGTACTGAAGTGCATGGGGTACCTATTACTGCCATAAATTGACTACAGGACACTAAGTAAGCAAGTAGCAGCCTCTTTGCCTCACCTTCCATCTATAAAATTGGAGATGATGATAATACTTCCTACGTGGTCAATGTGTTCCCTTCTAAGCAGGAACTTGCACCATTATCTTGCCAAAACTTATGTATCTAAAATGAATGTGAGTAGTTACAGCTAATTGTTCATGATTGCGTTGTAGCGAATGGAAAGAGATAGGCACTTTCAGGGCCTCTCTTTTCTTCTTTTCTTCTCTTTTTTTTTCTTTTCTCTGAGAAAATGAGATGAATCACCTTCTGGAAGGATCTCCAGCTGGCTATCAAATGAGTCTGGGGTAGATAGTTTAGACTTGTATTTTTCAGCTACACTGAAAAGTTCAGCCAGCTTGGGCACCCTGGGGGATGAGGGCTGAAGCAGACTGCCCCAAGGAGAGTCATTCCCCGTGGTGGACCAGTCTCCAGCAAACTCTGCTGCTGCACCAAGAACAAGGACACTAAACTGGATGTGCCAGTGGTGATAATTTGGTCCTGCAGAGCCACTGACAGCCCAGCATACACTGGAGTGGCCAGTATTTTCCTTAACTGCCTCTTGATATCTACTAAACAGCCAACAAACTCCAAGCACATGTGGATACTGAGAAGGGTGGATGGAAAGACTGAGGAGAGAAGGTTGGTTGAACACGTTGGTTCGTGATGCCAGGAACACCACAGAAATATATGCCACATGCTCAGTCCAATCCTCTCCATATTGTAATTACTGCTTCCACTTTTTGTCATCCCACTGAACAAAAGTGTCGATGCAGTAAGCAGAGCATATTTTATTAGTGTACAAGTAATAAATAGGTAATTAATAACAAGACTGTAATTACTGCAACTAGGAGTTGTTTTTAGCAGCCTAACATAATTAAGCAATTAATATATAAAGGTAACCAACCTTTCATGAGTCCTATTCCACTTCTTATAACATTGCCTGAGCTGTGTCATCACACCAAATTTTTGTTTCACAATGATATTTTTTTCTTCTATTTTGACAGATAAGATTTATTTTTTTTTTTAGTATTACCAGGGAAATGCAAAATCCCATGAAATTAGATTAACTTCCAGGCAGTTTAAGGAAAAGACAAAGCAGACCTAGAAAAGCAGTTCCTTTACTTTGGGCTGGGGAGCTCAATGCAGCAGTGAAAGGAAGACTCCAATACCCCCCTACAGAGCCACAGGCACCAGCCACTATCATAAAACAAGGACCCAAGCACCCTGGGCTGGATGCTCCCTGTCAGCTCATTGCCAATGTGTCAGTGCCTTCTGCTGAGCTCTAAATAAGGCATGTAAAACCAAGGTAAGAAGAAATTTGTAGCTCATGAGGTGCAATGGTGTTTTGAGTGCAGGTGGAGGACGAGGGAAGACATGAGTCCTGTTTCTCACTGAAGACAACTCGGAAATATGTGTCCTCAGATGCATCTTTTATCCATGTAGCCTCAAAAAGTGCATGTGGGAAGTTCAGCCTGAGACGGTAGGACTGCAATCTGCTGTCCCATGCATGGGAAATTCAGCAATGATTACTGTATTACAGCATTGTCCAGATCTTTTTATGTGAGCCACTGTGCAAAATAATAGGAAGGAGTTCTTCAGAGAACTTTCCAAGGTTCTCCAAAATTCTTGCAAAGTTCTTCCAAATTCATTATCAAAATATGTGAGGTGTGAAAAAATAGTCTTAGGTTACAAAGCAGGTCAACACAAGTTTTAGCACAATAAAAATAAGCTGTCTCCTTAGTTTCATGCCCTACATATTGATCCTCATCATTTTTTTCGTTCATGTTGATGCTGAAGTGCCAACTACATTTTGGGTTTTAGGGAGCAAATCACTCACCATAGGATCCTTCTGTGAAGTCCTCAAAGAGTCATATGACAAAAAGGTTTAGCTGATATCTGGCTTTAAGCATCATCCATACCAATGTATAACATCAGTAGTGACTTTTTGAGTAGCACAGCGTTTTTTGGCTTATTTTTTGGCTACTGAGCTCATGGCAAGAAAAGAGCCAAAACCCTCCTGGCATGTAATAAATCAACCAACTGTATAAATAAACAGCTCCATAACAAGACATAGTCTCATTCCCAGTTTGAGGAGCTAGAACAAAGGTTTCAGGAAAATTTTTTGCTGTAGGAGTGACAAAAAAAAAAAAAAAAAAAAAGAGTTCAAAACAGAACATAACAAATAAATTCAAACCTAAAAAGAAAAGGTTCTTGGACTCTTCCACACTGCTGCTTCCTCTTAAAGTTTCCTTTTCCTGGTGATGCTCTTTTTGATAAACACAATTAATGTAGTCTGTCATTAAATCCGTACAAGCTGTTGTGCCAGGCACACAGCTACTTTCAAGATACCTAGTTCAGCAAGCTAAATATTAACAATATTTCCATCAACTCCTGGAGTTTTCTGTCTGATGGAAATTGTGCAGCTGCACACAGGAGCTAGATTAAGCACATTATGGAGAGTATGGTTGCAGCAAAAATAGACTAATGAAAATTTCAGGTCTAAAAGATGAAGGAAGTAAGGAAAATGTGTTGATTACTGCTGGTTTCTGGTACAAGAGGACTGAGACCCACAGAACATATCTATGATACTAGTTGAGCATTGCTGCCTGATGACCTAGAGTCTGTGTTCAACAAAGATGGGGGAAATACAAGACCGTATGGGCAATGAAACTTGAAAACTGCAGCCACTTTATATATTTGCACTTCTTCTTTTCATGGTCTAAAATGTCTCCAAGGACAGTATTGCATCGCTGGCATTATTTGTGTTGGGACTTTGTTCACTTCTTCTAAAATACAAATAACCAGCAAGTGATCCTGAGAATGCTTGAGCCTGAGGTGTTAATTGAAACGGTGAAATGAAATCTCATCATCTAATAACAATATACAGGGAGGTCTCCTGTCTCCACACAAGTTCTTCTAACAAAAGGGAAAAAAAATGATCCTGTTCTTATACAAGCAGTTATTTGCTTGTATTTTCTGACACAAAAACCCACTGGGAATTTGGTACTAGCATAAAGTGCTAGTTTCATGCCCCATACTTGAAAACTGGCATGCCCTTTCCAATCCTTTACATTTTATAAAACAACATTTTTCAGTTTCCTTTATCTAACTTCAAAAAAGTCTTCCTTAAAATAAAATTACTTGCACTGATTTGCTTGCAGACCCACTGTTAACAAGATTTGCTTCATTACAAATGATTAGCGAATGTCCAATCATTGCTCAGTAAGCAATAAAATCTAATTTATCACTTCAATATGCCAAACAGTTTGAAATTTTTAAATCAAGAGAAAAAGAATGCATTTTCCTCATATAGGTAATGACTGAAACTTTTTATGTTTTTTCTGTAGAAAAGAAAAATATAAAAACACACTTTAATTGGAGTGCCATTGTAAAGAGTAACTATCCTTGATGTCTTTTGTCTGATGATTATTGGTATTTTAACTCTGCAGATACTGGATAAAAGTGTTTGTCTTTTATTTATGAACAAAGCTACAAGGAGATACTTTATTCTTTTGTGAAAACAGATCATCCAAATAATCTGAATATCAAAAGAAACATTCGCATCTGAAATCTTTCTCCTGTGCACTCATATCTAGTCTAGGAGCATCTCTTCTCTCATTTTTCCTGACATGGGTTTCTTGGGGATGCATAAGGTTTATGACTTTTCAGCAATATAATTAAAAAATATATATATAGGAAAACAAGTTTTCCTGAATGGGTACTGCAAACTATTCCCAGAGATTAAAAAATTCCAAGTTTCTGCTTGCTACTGAGAGAGAAACATGACTCCTACCTGAATCTGAAGAGGTCATTGTAAACAAGGTTCTGCTACATGAGCTGTGATAATCAGAATATTATTTTAAACTAATGGAAAGCTTTCAGAAACAACATATTATCATTCATCTAGGAATTGTTTGAAGTGGAGAGTTGTATTGCTTTGGGTGTGCTGGCTTATTTAATGTGGCACCAGCTTCTCAGTATGGAATTGAAGTGCTTATTCTAGCGTACCTTGTTCCAATTTATTGGTACTTTTATTTCAGTAAATACATTACACCTCCAAGCAAAGCAGCATTATCAGTAAACTTAAGTGTCCAACATAAATTAAGTTCTAATGAAGAAAGGACAAGTTCTAATGAAAAAAGTAAAAGTGAGTGATTCCGTATATTAAAAAAGGATTGTATGACTAACTGGACCATTAGAAGCAGCTTATCTTCTCTACATATGAAGAGGATTGAGCTAGCAATGTTTGCACTGGTGGCTGCTCCAGTTGAGTTATTCTTAACTATGTATTAATCATCTGACTGAATAGAAGTGAAGAGAAAATAACGACCAGATCGTGTCCTAACCCTACTAGGAGTGCTCAATATGTGACTGACCACATAACCTGATGGGTCTTAAGTGTGCCACCCCAGTTGGTACTTGGGTTTTTATAACCTAACCTTCACCCCAGCCCCGTAAAGTTGAAAGATGCATAAGCAGTTCACTGAATCAGAGCCATAGGTGATAACATATGAATAAGTTAAATAATGCAAAATCATCAGGCACCAAAAAAACAACCCTAAATACCTCACCTGAAAAAATTAGTATGCCACTAGGAGAGGATTAGGCCCAGACTAGCAATAGGTGAGGGCATGCCAGAAAGGATCATTCAAATGCAGTTTTAAGCCCAGAGCTCAGTTCAGTCTCCCATGAGGAATCACAGCTCAGTTACCACCCACACCCGTGCCAGGGTCTGAACTTGGTCTGGATTACCCCAAACCATCGCTTAAACATGTCAGATCTGTACCCAGACAATATATAATTGTGATTATGCAGCATCTGTCAAAAACATGAACTGAAGTAATTTCATATAAGTGGATTTATGAATAAAATTGGCTGATTTTTTAAGGTTTATTGACAAAAAATATTTTTGAGACAAAATTTTCCTAAAAATAAGTAAAAATAAAAATTGGCAATAGTTTCAGATACAGAACAAAACAAAACAAAGAAAAGCTGTGATAAAAAGCATTATTTCTACATTGCTAAGCATTATTTCAATTTTACAGATGACAAAGTTAGATGCAACAGGACAAGGTACAATTTCCAAAGCCCTTGGTTTTATGGCAGAGCACCTGGGCCGGACTGCACGCGATGCTGCTGACAAGCCTTGACAGAGCATTGCCCTCTGCTTCGTCTGTGGGTGCTGAGCACTGAAAGAAGCAAGTTTTAACAGTTACCGATGCATTACATTTCTATCTCCCTAACTACATACCACCACTGCCTAATCTCATAACCCACTGTAAATTCCATCTAGTTTTTGTATAAAAGGCTAATCTTTTTTTTGATTTTTCTCCTTCACTCTGTCCCTGGTTTTCAAAGATGTATTGAGCTGCAGCTGGAGTTGGGTGAGAGGGACAGGGTGACACAAACACTTTTAAATCTTGCTTCCCAGATGCATCACGATCTGTAATAAGGCAAAAAGCAAGCTCTGCCATCACGGAGAAGCTCGTGGGTGCAGGGGTTAGCTCTGACAAGGCACCCAGGGCCAGCAGTGAGGGCTGCATAAACAGAAAGAAGGAAGAAAGGAAAGGAAGGAAAGAAAAGGGAGAAAGAAGCCCAGGTCTTCTAATCTTTCTCTCCTTTTTATTTCCATCCTTTTCCTCTGCTTTGCTCAGAAGATGTCTTTCTAAACTTCAATATTGAAAATAGATAAATGAACACCTGATAAAAGTGAAATTTGGAACAGGTCAGGCAGCACCAGCTTAGTTTTGTTAGAAACTGGGCTTTAAGACAAGCTGTTGGAAATGCTTCTGAGCCTCAGGCTGGTGAAAAGGAGCAAGAAGAAATAACTAGGCTGAAGGGAACCCCCATTTCATTTGAGAACTTAGAGCTAAAATAGAGAAACAAAAAGTTGAAGATAATTTCAGAAAAAGCTTTACTCCCATTGACTGTCCTTTAACCGGTGACTACAGCATGCTGCTACTCAGGATACTGAAAAATTTAATCTCAGTTGAAAACCTTTGTCCTGAGAACAAGATTTTCAAATAAGAATAAATCTGCCCGAGAAATCCAGCCTTCTGCATAGCTCGGGGAATGGGTAGTGATTGTTCTTTGATGTTCAGTCTTTTGGAAAGCAACTTAGATCACATTTGCCCTTTCCTTCTGCCTGTGGCATTGGCTTCTAAGAGAGTTGGCCTGCTTAAATTTTAGCTTTGAATTAAGAAGTTCAGTAAAGGAGCATTAAAATCAGGTCCCAATCTGACTTTGAAAGTCAGTGTTCAACTTCAAAAGGAAATCTAGCTGCCCATGAATCCTGCCAAGCCAAACAGCTAGGCAGATGCTGAAAGAAGAAAAAAGACACTTTAGTTTCATCTTTGGATACGGAGAGAGGAAGTGAGGAATCAAATAAGAAAAGTGAATAAGAGAAGGGAAATTTGAGAGGAAAGGGGTGGGGGTCAGGGTGGGGAGTGAGGAAACAGAACTGCTGTGATGAACAGAAAGCTAGCTACAAAACAACCATGAGAAAGAAACTAAAAAGTGCCCTTGGGTGTCACCTTTGAGGCACAATGTGTCAAACCGGCCTTCATACCAGTAACACAATTCATCTTTGTGGCAGGCTACAGGAAAGTGATAGTCAAACAAGTTTTATTACCATTTATTCTGGTTCCTCAGCCATCTCTTGCCCTGCTTTCCTCTTGTTAGTAAAACATGATGAGATGCTTTTGTAGAAGAGTGGCTATTTATTGGATCCCAAGTAGGTTGGTTAACATTACTTTAACCTGAAGTGCTCTGAATCACCTACTCCCCACCCAGAAAACCATCTCCTTTCTGTGCATCTCAGCTGTTGACCAAATGTCCCATAAACTGAACTTGTGTTTCCAATCCATGAGATGGACACCTCACATTTGGTAACAGCTTTTCCTTTCTGGAGTTAATCCTTCACCTGCTGACAGCAGGGAGCAATGCAGACCATTTGCTAGAGCTGGAAGACTCAGGTGGGAACATATCAGTCTGTTCTGCGCTTCTGAGTTATTCCCAATGGAAGTGACTAAGCAGATGGATGATGGAAAGATTTAAAGACATTTTATAGTTGTATATTTAATGGATGGCTATGTCAGTCTGAAGAAATCAATACAGTAAATATTTAATCTCAAAATACTCTTAATAATATACCAGCTAAAGAATATTTCTGATTGTGGGAGCACTTCTTGAATACCTGAACACTTCAGTGTCTCAGGATACTTTAGAGAAATACAGAACTACTACTCCACTCTGGTGAGACCCCACCTGCAGTGCTGTGTCCAGCTCTGGGGCCCCCAACATGAGAAGGACATGGACCTGTTGGAGCGAGTCCAGGGGAGGCCACAGAGATGCTCAGAGGCTGGAGCCCCTCTGCTGTGGAGACAGGCTGGGAGAGTTGGGGCTGTTCAGCCT
>JAVJGJ010000014.1:8865990-8877991 GCA_035590215.1 Microhierax caerulescens | reverse complement strand
CTGGTGGAAGGTCCCTGCCCATGGCAGGGGGGTGGGACTGGGTGGTCTTTAAGGTCCCTTCCAACCCAAACCAGTCTATGATTCTATGAAAGGCCAGCTAATGCAGACCCAGCATTTTCTTCCAAATTACCTGTGTTTAGTCTCATCCCTTCACACCAACCACCATCATACAATAAGACCAGACCATAAAATGGTGAAAAACTTGATGGGCACAATGGGTACCCAGTGTGGCACTGCATGAGCCACTTCAAGCCTGAAAGGAGCATGTTAGTTGGAGACAGTATCCAAAGAACACAGAAATATCACTTCTTAACCCAAATAGCCACACAAGCGTAGCATCCACTTGTCATTGGGTCATTGTTAACTTAGAAATCGGTGTTCATGCTATCCTGTACAGTGCAGGCATATCTTCAGCTGTGTAGCTGTTTTGTTTTTTTTTTTTTTTAAATGCATCCCATATCAAGGACTATTTAAGGAATACTCAGAAAAACACTACAGGGAATTTTCCGACAGAAGCAGGCATTACCCCTGTTTTGGCTGTATTGTAGATATTCAAGCCTGACTTCACAGAAGTATCCCTGAAGTCCAAGGTGTAGCTAAATGACCAAAACACTGAGAAAATGAAAATTGGTGCCTCTCCTGACCGTGAAAATGGAAGAGAGCAGAATCATTCTCAGGGGAACAGTGAGGAAGTGAGGAAGGTGTAGGAGGAAGGAGAAATAATGACAAATAACATTCCCATACTCTTCCACCGCAGCCCATGGTCAGCATTAGCAAGAACAGAGGCACTCGTATGCAGCATATGGTGACAAGTGATCACCCCGAGTTCTACTATAACATGCCAATGAAAAAGAGCTCTGTTATGAGGGTAGGTTTCTGGAGCATCTGGAGGGACTACCACCAAAACCAAAATTAATCCCTGGGTTGCACAGAAGTGTAATTCCTTAGTTTAAAGCAGCAGCGTGGTATCTGTTACCTGTGCCCTACTGAGCTAAGTGGCAAGTCAGAATGAAATGTCATTAAGGAGAGGAAACCAAGGCTTTTGATGGAGATCAGACCCTTCCCACCCTTGCCTTCCAGAATGGAGGATGACTGAAGCATGCGGAGATGTGGTGTCTCCCAGATTGGAGCTCTAGACCTACTTCAGGCATCACCCAAATTTGAAAAAATATTTTCTCATGTCCTTTCTGGCATTAAAAGTGTGCAGGTTGTGAGAAAGTCATCTCCATTTCAGAGCTTTGGTCCATTCTGCATTTCACTTACTTTTCCCCAGTATATGTAACCTCTCTCATGGCTTCCCACTCCCCAGAACATCCAATATGCTGAGTGCTCATCTACTTGCCTTTGCTCTCTAGGAAACACACGTGCATCTATGGTAAGTGAGGTCAAGGTAAGGTTTAACTCAGCTGCACCAACTCTTTGATATATGCCTTGCAAGGAGGACTGACTCTCTGTACTATCCCATCCCACAGCCCTTTAATTCAGGACTTTAATTTTCTAACTACACTTTTATATATATATATATTTAAAACCAAATGGTTTGGGACAAAATATTCCCTTTATTTTGTTTCTGCTGGAAGTCAGCAACAGAAAAACACCACAATCGAACATTATCATTTTTTTACTGTGATAATAATTTTTTAGGAAAAAATGATTTTTTAAAAATAGTCTTCTTGTCTCAGATAAACTTCTCTTTTTTTTTTTAACTACATAAGAGGTGGATATCAGCCATTTTATGGTATTTCTTGTCATTATGCAAGGTACAACATTTCTACATAAATATTCTGTAATTTAAGCTATTCAATAATTAAATGTAAAATCTAGCCATTTCTGGATTAATCAATTTTATTAAAGGTAGATATGGCAAAATGATGGTCAGTTTTTTTCCTTAACAAAATAAAATGTTAAAACATGATCGAGTTTTGCAATACAAAATGAATGAAATGTAATTAGTTTATCTGATCATTTCAAACCTCTCTTTTGAAACTTCATCCCTGTACTTTATAATTTCTTATTTTTACAGAACTGTATTAATGGCGCTCCAATTATTTTTAATTATCATCATCTGAATAATTTACCTAAAATATTTCAGTCTGGTTTTCCTGTTCAGACTATTTATGAAGGGTATGCAAATGCCCCAGGAATTCAAGAAATACACCATGTGCTAAGAGCTAAGCACAAATGTCATCCAAGCGTGTGTGGAAACACAAAAGCTTTTGAAGTTTGCGGAAAATTGTCCTTCAAGCAATTCATTCACAGGGATCTTCTACCTCCCAGATAATGGAACAAATGAAAATAAATCGGGCTTTCTGCCTTTTTGCTCATTTTCACTCTTGCACGCAATACCTTGGGGACTGAATACTTGGTCTCTGGTTTCCTGCTGCACAAAGGCAGGGGACTGTCTTGACACGAGGCACTCACAAGACACGGAGGTGGCACATCATCCAGGTTTCTTCCTCACCGGGTCAGCAGCTGGCATGGAAATCCCTCAGCACTGCAAGCCTCCTATGATATTTCCCATGGGAAGATACTGATAGAGTCAGAAATGGAACTGCAAAATCTTCATGTTGCCAGAAGATGCGCAATGTGCAACGTGGCTCTGTGTTTTCCTGATCTGTTGCTTCAGCACTCTGAGGGGTGTTATCATCGAAAAATGAAAGTTGTTTTTTAAGTGCAAAATGAAACACGTTGACTGCCAGCCTGGAAGGGAAAACTGGGATAGCAAAGTAAAAGGAGTTTGTGGGCTTCACCTCTCCTAGGAAGAGGAGTCAGATCTCAAACATGGAGTGCAAGCACTCAGGGAAGTCGGTTTCCAGCCCGACTGTAATTCCGCAGGCAGAGCTGGTGGCAAAGCACAGGCAGCTCTGGGGATAACGACTTCCCAGGGCTGCGGAGAGCTGTGAAATAGAAAAGCACTGGCTCACTGGCGCTACAAAACACCAGAGACAAAAAACGCTGTTTGCCACAACCCGCACAGCCCAATACCTTCACTTCTAACTCAGTGCAAACCTGTCTGCCCAAGAAAGAGGTGCAAAGTCTGAGACTTGCAATAGATTCAGGGAAGTAAACATCCAAAACCTGCTGGAAATGACAAATAATGGCCACAGTGGCCCACTGGGACATTTTTTTACACACCATGTCAGGCACGTTCTGTCAAAGCTGGCACAAAGAGCAGGGGGCTGAGCAAGGCAGGGAAAGGCAGGACAGCATCAAACACTTGTGTTCTCTACTACAGGTGAGTGAAGCTCATTCCTTTAAACAAGATTAACAAGACATCATTCTTAACACAAGACAAATACTTTTAACACTCAGAAAACTTCTTGAACCAAGGAAGCGCATGGCAGGAAAACAAAAGAAATGTGGAAGTAAAAATGCCCAATAATTATCCCCCTTGTGAGCTGAAAAACACATTAGATTGAAGAAAAAAAAAAAAAAAAAAAAGGCAACAGGACCTGTCAGGGTTGCCCTGATCAAGAAACAGTGAAACATAAAGTCTCTTTATTATAAACAAGCCTGCTCAAACTGTTACTGCATTTGGAAACTTCAACCTGCCTTGTATTTGCTGACAGTTTACAGGGAGTTATTATTGACAGCCCCAGTAAAGAACATTCTTCTCTTTTCCTACCACAGCATCTCCCATTGCTTTGATTACGATCTTGAGGGCAAGTACCTGCACAGCTAGGAAACTGTAACGCTAAAATAATCACAATTTTCAAACCGAATATTTAAAAAAAACCCAGAAATTTAGTCTCAGAAAAGTTATTAAAAGAGGATAAAACCTTAACTCTCCAAGGTAGATATTCTGAAATTTGTCTGTCCACAAACATGATGAATGCAATGAGAATAGGCTTAGAAAATTTAATTTGAAGTCTACTGTTTTTAGAGCTGCTGAGGAATGGAAAACTAACTTGTACTTCAGAAACCTTCATTATAACTGTGCTGTTGTGACATGAAAATAGCTGTGCATTTTCCATCATGTTGGATTTACATTTTGAAACAACCTGCCAGGATTAATACTGATTCAGGGATAAAAACATTTTGCATGATGTAGCATTTTGTCAGACTTTAGATCTCTTTGGCAGAGAAGGCCATAATTTTCAGCACTCACTCTTCATTACAAGTGTTCTGCTGTTGTTCTAACATGTTTTATTTATAAATAACCCACTGGAGTTTCACGTGAACAACCACATTACGTCTCATTAGAGTCAAACCACTGACAATATTGCATGCTAGTCCCTGGCAGGGCAACAGGCAGAAAATGGGAACTGACAGAACAGACATCTCTGTACATCCCTCCTTTTGCCCGCCTTCTTGGGAGAGTTCAAGGTCCTCTATTCATTCAACAACTACCCTACAGTAAGCAATATATTTTATTAATGTTACAAATATGTCACATTATTCATAATCAAGGAATAGATTCATTTTTTATAAATTCCCCACGATGAGGAATTCTTTGTGTTCTTCGGGCTCCTGCTCAGACTTCAAAATGTCTTTTCTTTCCTTTGACAAGGTCTGTTTGACAAAGGCAGAAAGTTGTCCTTCAAGCTAATAAGTCACACAACCATAAACACAGGGAAGGAGCATGTGTTCTCTGTTAGATATTCCTAATCAGCATGACACTTCAAATAAGTTACTTTATGCAGCATAAAAAATGACCTTGGATTATTACTTTGACTCATATTTTATGTTGTCAGCCTGCAGAATTTTAATTAGAATTGAGAGCTCAGGAAATCACTCTATTCCATCCATCAACTTCTTACAACCCCGAAAATTATTGTAATTTAAGCAATACCAGAACAGGAAGAGGACTTTTGACGTATCACTTTTAGGAAACTAGGTCCAGGTTATTTATAATGGGCAAGCAGATACTTGCAATTTGTTTTCCTCTCAAAGTATTCATGTCTGACCAAAGTTCTTTCTGGTTCTGAAAAGCTTTATACAGCTGTCACAGCAAAAACTGGTTACAGAATTATCAGGGCAAATGTTCTGTCCCATTTTTGTCCACAGGGCTGAAGGTGCTACTCCCAATCCTTCCTGGTTTGGGAGCCAAATCTGTACCTGTTTGAAGATGCTGTTTTGTGGGGGTTGGGAAGGCAATGGAAGGAGCTTTTTTCCTTGACATGATTGTTTTTAGTTTGGCAATAAAGGATCCGAGTAAACTCCCGCCCCCTCGGCTGGACGTTGGTGTGAGTTTTGCACATCAGTTCTTCTACATCTTCCAGTACATAGCACAGGGATTCAAGAATTATTATCAGAGCACTTATGCTGCTGGTCCGATAGCCTGTGCTTGACAGAGGCTGTGGCTGGCTGTGGCAAGAAACCCCGTAGGCAACCAGCAGTGGGGAACACGCACCAGGGACCGCTGAAGAGTTAAAGGTCGAGCTGTGCCTCTGATAGCATCCTGTGCTTATTCCCATCTGGCCTCTTCCTTGCATAAAGCCCACAACCAGTAAGCCTGCCCTTCCTGTAACTCCCTTCAAAAAGCCCCTGCGTGGTCTTGTTGTTAATGTGCGTTATTATAATTCTGAATAACCTTGGAATCCTGAAAATGGATGAAGTTTTATTTTAAATCCCCTTACTCTCCCTGGCTTTTATCTTCAGCAATAACATACGATACTGAGTTCTACAAATGAGTTGTAAGTCGTGTGAGAAAGTAGGCCTGGTTTTCGGGTTTTCAGCCGTTTTTTTAATATTATGATGCAAGGACTGGCTTCAACCATCCATACCGAAGGCATATTTCTGAGTGCATAAAACGTAAGGTTTGGTTTCCTTTCCCTGTATTATTAGACATAATCATTTTTTCTTCAGGCAGGAATAAACCCAAAACTTCCTGCAACAGGAAATGAAGTTAAAAAAAATCTTCATCTGCAGATTCTAAGAATTTTTTGGTTCCAGCCCAAAGGTGCTCCTTTCATGGGAATATGGACCAATTATCAAAATAATAATAACAGGGGCACAACAAAAGATTATTGTCTTTGGCCTCTGACAGAAACTCATTCCCCATTCTGCACTCAGCTGTAGCCAGATTCATCACTTTTCTTACCAAGGACAGGCAAACGAAGAAGAAAAAGTTTCTTTGAAGGTACAGACTGACACTAAAAAACAGGTAAGTATATCTACACTATTTTTCTTGAAGGTGTTGACTAAAAACAACTTTTTGCATCTTTTTGTGTATGTGTACTGCATTGTATTGTAACACAGAGGAAGGATTTTGCCAAGGCATAATTTCATTGATCTTGGGAGTTTCAAGCTATTGTTTGATTTCTCTTAAGAAAGAAAAACTCTGGGTTTACCTTATAACAACTTTCTTACAGCCATTACAAAAATATTGGAAATTAATTTGATTTTCCATTGCCTCAGGAACTAGATAAGTATCTTTAAAGTTTCAGTTCTGCCTACACCCAAAAAGTGTGTAAGGCTGGGCAGATAGGGGCAGGCAAGATATTACAGTCCACTGACCATTATACTGAAAGGCTTTAAGAAATGGTGGGAAAATAGAAAGCAGTCATTTTGACATTAATTGACATCAATTGGAGGACATTTAGATCAAAAGGAAATACTTGAAAAGCAATCCTAAGAACAGCCAGCATGGTTTCTTCTTCTGCAAAACAAAGCCAATCTAATTTGTTCCAATTATTCAAAGCTATACGAGAGGTAGGCAAATCTTCTGGATTTGTGAACTTCTGAGACTACTTTCTAGGTTCATAAAAACCAATTAAGCCCCATGAATGGATTGGTTAAAATGTAAATAAAGCTGAAGTAATTTTACTTGTAGGCTAAGGCCAAACAGCAATGTGACTATAGAGGCTTCAGCCTTCAGCCACTGAACGTTTGCAGATTTTGGCTGTGTTTCACACACAGGGTATGTGCTTAAGGCATTACAGTCCACTAAGCCATCCTTATGTTCCCTCTGTAGTGGCAGGTGAAGAGCCCTTGATTTTCCACCCAGTCCAGACTATTCTGCCCCCTTCCACAAATTTTGTGAAGTTACCAGATTATTCAGAAAGGAAATGCTGCATGTCACTCTACATTAATGATGTTACCACTTACTGAGCTAATACCAGAGCCCTTACCTGGAGCCCCATAAACAGCAAGTCTGAATCCCCCTCAGTCCCAAAGTTTCTCTTGGTCTTTCTCACTTGGGACAATGTCAGCCTCTTCCCAACAGATGTGCTTTGTATCAGTGAATTGATCAAAGTTGTGCTGGGTCTGAATCTCTCTCTCGGGTCACATCTCAGCATTCATGTGTATTCCTGAGCCATTCCCTCACTTCTGAGACTGGCTTGTGCCGTATATTCATCGTGCTTCCTGCCTTTTTCCCAACAGTTCAACCTCTTTGCCAGCATAACTCCTTTTCTCTGACAGCTAAGATGACAACTTGTAGCCAGATCTTTACCTGCGGTGGGGAAGGACCCTTCCCTACCTCCAACGATGAGGAGTTTGAGGCAGAGTGCAAGCTGAATTCCTTCGTTCTGTTTCTTCTGTTGGGGAAAGGCTGCCTCTGTCCCTCACCACTGACGGCTTCCCCAGTGCTCATCAGGTAAAGAGGTAGTCTGACTAAACATTACACGTGTACCAAATCCCAGTGAAGTTATCCAAGCTATCCGTTGACAATCTCTCAGGCAACAAGAGCTCTGAAAATTGTTTCACATTCAGGGCATGCATTTCACAGAGTCACAGAATCATAGAACCATTTAGGCTGGAAAAGACCCTTAAGATCATTGAGTCCAACCATTAACACTGCCAAGCCCACCACTACACCATGTCCCTAAGCCACATCTACATGGCTTTTAAACATCTCCAGGGATGGGGACTCAACAAATTCCCTGGGCAGCCTGTTCTGATGGCTGATTTCAGTGAATAAATCTTTCCTAATGTCCAGTCTAAACGTCCCCTAGTGCAAATCCGATTACCTGATGGGAATACATGGAAAAAATGGAACAAAATCATCTGCAGAGATGTACAGGGAAGGTCTGTGAGACGACAGATGGGTGGGAACATGGGAAGTTAGAGGCAGCGTGTGTGTGTGTTTTACCATGCAGGTGGTCAAACACTACAAGAGGTTGCCCAGAGATTTTGTTGAATTTCCATTTTTGGAGAGCTTTAAAGCTTAACCAGGCAAGACCCTGAGCAATCTGATGTAACTGGCCATGCTTGGAGCAGGGATTGAGCCACAGGACCCTCAGATGCCCCTTCAGAGCCAGGCTGCTGAGTGAGTCAGTGATTTCACATGGCTTGCTGAACTGGGAATGGGGACTGGTTAGAGAAAAGGATCTGATAACGGTTTTTCCACCCATAGGTCAAACTAAAAGTTTATGTGTGTATCTCATAGAAATTTACAGTGATATTTGGTCCTTTACCTTCCTTTTCACTTTCACTTTGTTCCTGAAGACCAAAAGAAGGACTATTAATGATAATCATTTTATAGCCTTAACACATCTTCTGAACCACATCTCCTTTCAAAATTTATTGCCATTATTATATTTCACTTCTAAACTCTCTTATTGTCCTTTTTTCTCATGTTCTGAAAATAACACAGAAGTGGAAATGCCCGGCGGTACTACCGTTACCATCATTTACAATCATCTTCTTTTCACTGCTCAAAAAAATATAGCAGGAAAAATGAGAGCGGTTCAGGACTATTTTCAACATTATTATCGTGAAAAATTCACCTACGGCTAAATCCATTAAGGAGTCAAATAGCCACATCCTAACTAAGAGTCTTTGTGTGTAACAAAGTCCAAAACTGATTTTCTCAGACTGCAGTCACCCAGTTGCTGGGTCATGCTGCAGCACCAATGGATCAGGAATAAAGTTTGCTGCAGATTTGCTCCAGCCCAGGATTGCCAAGGTCTGAGGAGGCCAGAGAGCCAACCCTACCGAGAGCCACAACCTTCCCCCGCACCTCACCACATCAGATACCACACACCGTCTGAAGGAGTACCAGCCAACCAAGCCCACACCAGACAAAGAAGGGGCGTTCACCTTTTCCAAAACAACCCATGATTAGGACAGTCACCTCAGAAACTAGAGGTCTACCTCTCTTCTCCCCTAAGACAATTAGTCTAATCACCAGATTCAGTGTAAACTAGGAGAAAGCTCTTTTTTGCTACCATATCAAAGTTGTTCTGCTTCATATGATGTAATCAAATATTATTGAGCCACAAGGCTAGTAAGAGAGTACATCTCTATAGTAAAGTCTTTAGGATGTTCCTGTGACTAGGGCAATACATTCTACTCCCCCTCCAGTTAGAACATAAATCCTGTTTCTCCACTGCCATCACTTCAGCCTTGAGGACATATTTGGCTGGATGTCATTTTAGATTGCTCTCTTATAATGATGTCAGTCCCTACATGGATTCATCCCAGTTGTAGTAGGACTAATGTATTTTTTGTTCATACCTGGAGATGCAAAATGCTCATCAGTAGACAGGTGGGCTGCCAGTGTTTCCACCAGTTGCTGCTGTTACCTTCTCATCTGCACATCATTGACTTTGGCCAGATGCTCGGGTTGCATGCAACCAGCCAGAACACTTTCATCATCTGAAACAAGCTTTCATGACCTGGCACTTTACTGAGAAAAGCAAACTTGCAAGGCATTTAAATATGCAGTGTTTTCCAACTGGTTTCATACTTTGCCACGTTTTGGTAAGTATCTTTTTGTCAATGTCAGCTGCAATTTTTGCTAAATCTAATTCCGATTTGCGACGAGTCAAAAGACAGATATGTGATTCATCTAAAACAATGAAAATCTACTTAAGCAATAACCTTGAAACTAAGAAACAATTTATTATAGACAGAGTGTTTTTATTGTAATTTTTATAAGTGTATAATTGGTGTGTTTTTCAAGTACATTTCCCCATTTTCTCTAAATGAGTTAAAAGTCTAGATTTGTACTGCCTAATTTAAGTGTCTACATTGACAACAATATTTCATGTTTGAGTTCGGGAGGATTATTTGTGACTTAGAACTGATCTCCAGACTGACTGACCCTCAGTCCTATGATGTAGGGAACGGATGGAAATAATTGCATTGCAGGTATTAGGCAGACTGCCCATTTAAAGTCCCTAACTCATCTGTCAAAACTGCTGCTCTCAGGTCATCATGCATCAGTAGAATCAACTCTTTTTCTTCCTTTTTAAGTTAGAACTTTATTAAATGAGGTCTTCCTTTTCACCTAACTTTGTCAAACATACCTTATCAGTATGAGTTAATAGTCTTATATGACATTTTGAAACTTAAAGCTGCAGTCCATGTGTTCATCCTGAGAAGTCTGTGTGAGTGTACTGGTTTTGGCTGAGATAAAGTTAATTTTATTCATATCATGTATAGTGAAATGTTTTGGATTTGTGATGAAAACAGTGTTAATAACACAGGGACATTTTAATTGTTATTGATCACTTTCTGCTCCTCACCCCACCCCACCAGCAAGGAGGCTGGGAGCACACAAGAAGTTGGGAGGGGACCCAGCCAGGACAGCTGACCCTGACCGAACAAAAAGATATTCCATACCACATAACATCACGCTCAGTAATAAAAGTTGTGGGGAAGAAAGAGGAAGGGAGGGTGTTCAGAGTTATGGCATTTGTTTTCCCAAGAAACCGTTACGTGTGATGAAGAACCACTTTCCTGGAAATCACTAATCATCTGCCTGACAATAGGAAGTAGAGAATTAATTCCTTATTTTCCTTTGCTTGTGTGTGCAGCTCTTTATGTCCATCAGTCTTTAAGTCAACTCATGAGTTTCCATACTTCCACCCTTGCAGTTCTCTCCCCCATCCCACTTGGTGGTGGGGTGACCGAGCAGTGTGTGGTGCTTCACCACCTACTGGGGTTAAACCATGACAATGTGGTATTTGTGGAAGTTACATGAGCATCAAGTTTTATATATATGAGCTTCTTCACAGGCTTTTGGTGTGAAATGATGCTACCCTGGTTTAAAATGAGCTGCAGCTTCTGCAAACTATGGTGAAAGTGACAAAATGGCCACTGGCTACAAAAGCCAATAAACTGAACGTCTTCTGAATCTTTGAGTTTCTTATGGGTAAGGAAATTTTTCTTCCTTTGAATTAGTTCTCCCACGTTCTGTGCCCTAGTCTTTGTTCAAGTCCTTCTCTATAAGAGCTTCCAAATGCTCTTATAGAGAACAGCAAGGCACCACAGCTTAGAAACTCACTTTAAGAGCACAACTCTCCCACCCTAACCATGAAAACTGAGGACAATTATACTCCTAAATCAGGAGACATTTGGTGGGGGAAGCTGAGGAAGTAATTTTAAATTAAGTTTCTTCCTTTTCCAGCTGTACTGTACCTCTTACCTTCGGATGTCCAAGTATAAATGGTTATAACATTTATAATAACAGCTGTTTTCATAAAGCTGAAGATTAAACAAGCTCACACACAAGAACTAAGAGTTGGTATAAGTAAAACAGAATGGCGATAAAAATTGCAGGGCTATATTGCATTTTCTAATGGAATTGAAATTATCCTAGAAACTTAGCAGGGCTGTGCCAACAGTCAATTTATTACCTGTGTAAGTTTAAAATTCTCCTATGTGACACAAGCCAATAAAATCACAGTGTGTCATTCCTCATATTTCAGAGGTGATGTGATTGTCTCATGCTGCACTGGATGCTATTAAGGGAAGTCACTCCGTGCACACTTTAACTGAGGGAAAAATTCCAACCGTGTTTATCAGTCTCAAGATAAATGTACAGTACAGCCACATTGATCCCTTGTGTATCACATAACATAACCTTTCAGCTTGTTTCCCTTGTATTTAGTTTGTTTGGCTAAGGTGTTCAGCTGGTTTTGGCTGGGACAGAGTTAATTTTCTTCACAGCACCTGCTGTGGGACCACGTTTTGGATCTGTGCTGGGAAGTGTTGCTGGTAACTCAGGGCTGTTGTAGCTGTGGCCGAGCAGTGCTCACACCGAGCCAAGGGCTTTGCTGCCCCTCACCCCACCCCACCAGCGAGGGGGCTGGGGGGGCACAAGGAGCGG
>JAVJGJ010000014.1:8850378-8865761 GCA_035590215.1 Microhierax caerulescens | reverse complement strand
TGCTTGTGTGCGCGGCTTCTGCTTCACCCATCGCACTGTCCTCACCTCAGCCCGCGGGTTTTCTCACTGTTACCCCTCCAATTCTCCCCGCTATCTCCCCCGGGGGGGGGTGTATGAGCAAGTCTCTGTGTTGCTGGCCAGGGTTAAACCATGACAGGCATATTTTCCAAAGAGCATCCATCTCAACCTGAAGACTCCAAGTGATAAAGAGTACAAGACTCCATAAAGAGTTTGTCTTGGTGCTTAATTGTTGTCACCATAAATAATATGCACCTTAATTTGAACATAACTATGTCTGCCTTCATCTGGCATTGGAACTGGTTCTCATTTAATGTTTCTTTCCTAGAAGTCCTTTTATAAAAAGCTTCCCCCCCCGGCCCCATTCATTTACTTATGTATTGTATCGCAGTCACTCTTCAATCTTCATTTTGATGCATGAAACCAGCTGAGTTCTTCTAGTCACTCACCTCAAGACATCTTCTATACCTTTGCACCATTCTAAGGACTCTAAATATCCCATCCCATGACCAATCAGAAGGGTCATGAATCCTTGCTCCTTAATGCCTGCCTTGTTTCCTTTGGCTGGATGGCACGGTGAGCAGTGGCTCTGTGACTACTCCTAGCCCCTCGCAGTCTCATATTTGGGGCAAAACCTGGCCTTCAATGTGCATTTCTCTTATTTCCCCTTTGGGTTTGTTTTTTTTTTTTCTTCAAGCTAAGCTTGAGAGTTGAAGTCCAAAGGATGCTATTTTTCTTAACACACAGAGGCAAAGGCAGTGGTTGCCAAGCAACAAGAGCCATAGGAACTTTTTTCTGAAAATTTCTTCCTCCCACTCAGATTTTTTCCATTTTGGAAGCTTAGAGATAGAGAGCATTTACAGGGAAAAGCAGCCACCCAATATCTTTTGAATCAAAGCAACGTTCAAAGACTTAAAGGCTATATCATGGGACAGTTCAGAAGAATCCGGAATTTAATTCTGTCAGATTTGGATTGGTGGCAGTCAGATTATTCTGAATTTTTAATTGGGTTTTCCCCACCTCACCGTTAGTCAGAAGATGAGACTGAATTATTTAGAACTTATTGGTAATATCCAATATTGAATTTTGACGATTCTGACTTTTTTCTTCCTAGAAAGGATTCACAGTGCTCAAGGAGTTGTACCACGACAGAATTGCCATGTATACCTAAAAATGAAAAGTATTGTTAAGGCCATTGCACAGACGGACAACTAAAGGATGATGATGTGTTTAAGCTCTGTCATTTTCAGCACTCCTAACTTTTCCCAGATCACAGGAATTTTACTGCTCGAGCTTTACATCTCTTGTTATACAAAAACTGCATGAATGGATAAATTTCTGTACTTCTGGACGTAGGTTCATGACCACCTACACCCTGACACCAGGTCAGACAGAGACGCAGGCACCTGCTGTCACCTCCACGTCCTGACTGCTGCAGAAAGGAAACCCAATAGAGAGCTCACAGTGGATCCACAGAGTGATCTGGTCAAGTCTGGAGACTGGATCCCTGGAGGATCAATACGCCCAACCAGACTGCAGTTAGAGACAGGTGCAGGCTCAGTTCAGGCAGAAAATCCCATTCCTTTTTGAATCTCTATCCTGGACTGACCCATTTCAGTAACATTTCTGTGAGGTTCTGTAGGTTCTTTTACCTGCATCTATGTTTTGGATACCTAGACTACACTCACACTGGTAATTAAACAGTGCAAAGGAATTTTTCCAGGCACTGGAATTCAATTATTCATATTATTAAACACTTACGTTTGTTCCCATGCCACCTAACCCAGAGAGACTCTGACCTAATCTTGACATGAACACTGGCCAGGAACTATTCTTAGTAGTGAGTTTGGACGCCTGTTTTGGAGAGCATAAGAGTTTAACAAGATGGATACAGACCATTTAAATGAACTGCCAGTTGGCCTCAGAGCCAGGAAATACAAAGAAATGTAATTTACTAGAATACTGAACTCTATGACTTAGCCATATCATTATGTGCAGCTTGTAGAAATGAAACCTCGTTTAATATATGTCTGTGCTCTTTAGATAATCAATGGGGAGTGATAGGTCACTTTGCCTAATTTTAAGCACCTAAACTTGGTAGAAGATGACTCTTCACCTTTTGCTTTCTGTTTAGATGTCCGGACCTCTCCCCTGATTCTCTGCACAACATGCATGTTTTTTCAATTCTGGACTGAATGTTCTCAGCTAATCCCAATGTGCAGTCCAGAAAAGTTTGTTCAAGTGATTTCTCATTGAAGGAATTTATTCCAGGCAAAAGGGATGAGATCACACCAGATTTGACTCCTACATTCCCATGCAGTCCTCTGTCCTAAGAGTCCCAGCAGGTTTTTCTCCCTCCAACATTTCCACGTTCCCTGACTGTGTGTGACCTCAGCCTCTGCAACACTTTTGCCTGGTGCGTTACGAACACACTTTTACTGCAGCAAATTAGGTACTTCCAATTCAAACAAATAATCATGCAAAGAAGCAAGCAAATAAAAAGCTTTTAAGATTTACAGGCTCCAAAGAAATGCCAGAAGGTCCCTGCGCAGTACAGTCATGGCCAATCTGATCTACAGAGCCAAGTCTTAAAAATCGTACATGAGGTCCTCAGTGCCGTTACACTGGCAGCCAGGGATCATTTGCTTTTGAAAGTCTGCTTCATTAGATAACTGAAATGTCAGTGAAAGTGGGAAGATCAATTTTGCTTGGGATCCTCAGTGCTAAATGGGTTGTTGCATACCATCCTAAACATGTCTCCAAGGCATGGCAGAACAGAGACTTGAACTTGGGTGCTGAGTCCCGATGTAATGAAATAGGGACAGTTTGCCAGCCCTTGCTAGCCCCAGCTAACGAAGCAGACCTGGGTGGCCAGGCCGTCGTGTATTCACCGCTCCTTACTAATCCTCTGCAAACTCTAACTGTGGCTCTAACCCTCTCCTGTAAACAACAGCCTGGGACACCTCCAGATCAAAGCAGCCAAGCCAAACAGTTGTGCTTCACCTTATAGCCTGTTCTTTTTTCCAGGGACAATCAGCTTTTGTAGGACATGATTTCCACTCTGCACCTGTAGATAAGTTGCATTAGTTCCCAGGAAACAAGCTCTCTCCCACAGGCCATATTCCCTCCAGTTGCTTTGTGGACCCAACTGGAAGTGCAATTAGACATTTGCCTTCAGCGCTGACTATACTGAATATAGGTTTGTTTGTTTGAAAGTCACCCTCCTTATTTAAACAGCAAGAAGAAGGGTACATCGTCAAAATGTGAAAATTATTTTGCTGAAAACAAAGGTTGTAGGAGAAGGTTTGTCTTTTTTGAACCCTGGGTGAGTTAGCTGGAAAAAGTGGATGGCCTTTATCCAGTGTGATAAGAAGCAACAAAATCCAAGGTAGAACACAACTGCTGTTAGTTCAGCCTCATTATGTTAATAAGTTACACAAAATAGGATGGTTACTAGCTTTGGGGTATTGGCAGGGGAAGAGAGAACAGAAACATTGAGAAAAAAAAACATCACTAGTGACTGTAAAATAAAAAAGGGGCAGAAAAAAAAAAAAGTTATGAACTCCGTGACTGGTGTTTCTGCTGAGACCATAGTTCTTACAATCCAGTAGTTATGAACTCTTTACAAGTTATTTTTTAGGTTTCTGTTGCATTAGGAAGTGAGGTGTTTATTCTGTGGAAAATGCTTTTCCATTGATAACTGCGTGTTTCTATCCTTTACCAGCTCTCTGAGTGAATTCCTTCTGATTTATAGTGGTTGTTCAGCCTCACCCACACAATTTCCAGGAGGACATTTTGTGCACTGTATGACAGATGCCAAATTCTGGGGTAAAAGTGTATGAACCATGTGTTTTGCTGGTTGTAGCAGTGGGTACTAACTGTGATAGCTGTGAAGACACCTTGGCAAGTATAACATTTGTTTTGGTGTGCGCTGGATTACGGCAGGATTACTGCTGCTGGTGAGTCTGGCAGATTGCAGTATTACGTGAAAGCTGGTGCTATGAGATCTAGGAAAAAAGTGGCTTAATCTTCTTTTAAAGCAGACTGCAGTTTATTTTGGGGGAGTGTAGGTTTTGGTAGGAATAAACAAAGAAGAATATTTAGTGATGACCGCACAATTTTTATCCCCTCTTGTCACTGTAGTTTTCATGGAACAGATTTACTTCTTATTTGTTCACTCATAAAAGGATGGTGCAGCCACACAGTTACGGATCTTACACAAACGTGTGTGGGCAACCTGTGCATGTGCCACCCAGTTGTAGTGGTGCATTCCCTCCCTCCCTGCGCCTCTCTACAATCCCAGGAACCCCTGCTATGTCTTGGCATTCCTGTAATGACTCGGGCAGTTAAGCATCCCTTGGCCATACCAGCAACTCTTGTGTGGTGATGGTGGGGAGCGGCACAGACCGTACTGGGAACTCCTGTTGCCTGGCCAAGTTGGGAATAACAAGTCTGTTATCCCCTGGCAGCCCTGGAGCATTCCAAGTGGAATCACAGCCCAGCTGGAACCGTACTGTTAATGGAATTTTGAAAAATTTGCAGTTGACTAAAGCCGATCATCTTGTAACCCTACGAACACTGGTCCTAAGTGAGACCCTCTGAGCTCTCCTGGGCTGCAGTGGGCTGCGACCAGCATCTCCCTCTGAGCAGGACACCTCTCAGAGCTCGCAACCTCCCAAGGTGGCGAAGAAGTTAGGAGGACTGTTGGATTGTTGCTAAAAGCTGAGAAAGGCGCCTGGGCTGAAACTCCCACTCTGCAAGGCTCAACCCTTCACCCACTGAGAAATGCCAAGGCATTTGGCACGAGTGTTTCACTGAACTCGTAGTTTTTCACTTCAGTAGGTATTACCTGTCCCTGTGTGTCCGTGTGCGGGCGTGTGTGAATTGGTTTAGATAACTCACGGCAAGTATAGCATGAATGATACCATCTCGGATCCGTAATTAAGTCGCTGTTGTGATTGTAGTAAATCCTGTTGATTCACTTTGTAAATGTTAAATTAGTCAATGGTGAAATGCTGCTAAAATCTTGTGAGCCACATTAAAAGGTCCACCTCAAACTGTGAATAAACCTTAATCACCCTTTAGACATAAACTGTTGTCCGAGTCTGAGACAAAGATTGGACCTAGCCATACCTAAGATCCATCACGAGTTTAGAATGCAAGAAGGTCTACTCTGAACCCTGTAACTCAGTGGGAGGGTCTCCCTTACCCTTTGGTGTCTTTGGTCTCTGTGTAAATGATTCTAGCTCAATTCTAACTTGATTTTCCTTTGTATGTTTCATCCATGTAATCAGTAATAGAGTGAACCTTGCTTCATGAAGTCTCACTCCCACAAACTCTTATTAAAACTGTTTTCATTAATACCTGTGATGGTGATTCTCTAAACCATTCATCCACCACACCAGTGGACGTGTCTGAACCAGGAGTCTTCAATTCCCAAATGCTAAGTCCACTCCTGTGAGAAAAGGACTAAGATAGTAATGTCTTTCATTTCTATTTTTCTTTAAAGAGTCAAAAATATCATATCGTTATGGAACTTCTTCAGATCTGATCCTCCACGGACAGAGAGAAAAAGGGGTAAGAGATACCAAAGGTAATTCACTGGAAAAGTGAGAATAAAAAATAGCGGTTAACTTTTGTTGTCAGTGCTGGAAAGCATAGTAAAATAATTAAAGCCTGATAATAGTAAAGAGCTATTGTGAAGCGATGTACTTCCAAAAGCAGCCCTACACTTCCAAAGCGTGACTTTCAGAGAATGGAAGTGCATTTTCAGAAATGGGGTTCATGGGTTGTGCTATTTTACATTGCCAATCTGGGTGCAGTTTGCTGTTTACATTTAAATATTCCCAAACACATCTCAGTTTATTCATTTGCAGTTAAAATGACAGTGCAGGATATTTATTATTGTTACCTTATTTAAAGCAGTGAATAGAACTGCAGTTATTTCGGGGAACTAAATCAAACCAGTGTAATAATTATTTGGTGTACGGATCAGAGATCTGTTCGCTGTTGTCCATTG
The DNA here is from genome assembly GCA_035590215.1 of Microhierax caerulescens. Taxonomy (NCBI): domain Eukaryota; kingdom Metazoa; phylum Chordata; class Aves; order Falconiformes; family Falconidae; genus Microhierax; species Microhierax caerulescens. The sequence continues at coordinate 8,859,724 of JAVJGJ010000014.1, read as the reverse complement.
ATGATGGAGGACTTCTTCAAGGGAATACAATGAAAGGAGATAGCATCACTAGCTAAAGCAAACTTACACCCACGGTGCCTTCTCTGGCTATCTCAATGTGATGCTGCCTATCATAAAGCTGTTCTAGATGCAATTGAAGTTCTATCTTAAACCTGGTTTTCTTTATCAACAGGGAACACAATCACAAATTATCGCTCTCTGGAAGTAGTAAGAGAAACTTCTGAACTGCACAGATAAAATACACATAATACAAAACTTTTAGAAAGAGATACAAGGAAAGAAAATTAAAATCCAGTTTACAGCTGCATCTTATTTATATCAGCACTTATATAGGTATATGCTTATATAGGTATGCTCTCCACTCCCATTTTGTTCTTAACAAAATTGCACAGCTGGGGGTCTGGTAAACAGGGCATGACCTCTATCCTTGTCTCAGTCTTCTTAGATGAAGATGTGATTTGAGGACTCATACAACTCTGTGTATTTTAACAGGTGTTGCGGTTCTATTCAGATTTAAATCCGTCAGATCCTCCTGCTCAGAATGGATTTCTTCATGGATAAACAAATAACCGTCAAAGTAGTTTTAATCCTTCTGCCACCAAGTTAATGGCTGTTCATATTTTGAAAATGTATTACCCTTTCAATATGATATTTTGCTGTCATCTGTGCTGGTATTCTGATCAAATGTGGCTGGTTATAAACTGAGATGTCCTTCATCGTATTGTCAAATTAGACTTTCTTTATAGACAGTGGGGAAATTGGTATTTCAGAGTATGACTCATTTCACAAAAGCATATGAGGAAAAAAATGGTTAGACAAATAACACCCAAAGATACCTTTATTTTCTTTTGACTATACATTGACCTATGGCTGCAAGGCCAAGCCTAGACATCTAGCTCAGACATAGACATTTAGGTTAAAGCCTCAGGGTAAGATTCTGTTGAAAAACTACCTTTAGATGTACATATGTAGGAGTCCAACTGCTGAGATAAGTGTCGAGGCTCCCACCACAGGAATGAAAGACCTAGGCTCAATTCAGCCCTTTAACCTGCACACAAACATCGATGCTCAAGATGCTGCAAACTTTCTGGCATCTCCAGCTGCTGGCCTTCACCAGCTCTTGGACACCATGGACCTGCCACAACAGAGCTTGGGCTACCTGCTTTCTAAGCTGAGGGAATGGCTCTAGTGCATTCTCAGCTCTGCCAGACGTCCTTGGCTGCACGTGGACATCCAGCCCCTGCTCCCACCGGGAAGCTGCAGGCAGGAATCCCGCTGCTGGCCCTCACTGGCCCTTGGCTGCCAGGAGAAGGGCACAGGTGTGCAGCAAGTCCTGTGTCTTCATATGTGTGCAGGTATCTCACATACTTTGTAGCATCTCGAATAACACTAGTTGCTTATATTTAGGCAACAGAATTTACCTCTGGATTAGATTTCTTCTTTGACTCTAAGGGAATCCTAACCACACACCATGCAGACAGACACCTACATTTAGGTTCCCAAATCCAGAGCCCGATCCCAGTACTACTGGTGGACACTAGGAAGAGCTAAAACCTCCCTCCCTTGGGTCCTGATGATGAATAGATTCTGTGAACAATTGTGCCAGTTCTTAACTATATTGTAGTCAGGTCATTACGTTCTTTTTCATCTGGCACACCAACACTCAGATATCAGCATGAAGCCCTTTGTCACATCCAGAAATACATATACCGTAAAAACGCATCATTAGGTGAACCCATTTTATATAATCATGTAGAGTGCACAAGGGAATAATGCACAAGGCTCAGTAATAGTTCTTGATTGCAATTTAACACAATGACAATCAAGTTCTCTGGGATGATAATGACTTTGGGGTTACCAAGCACATTTTCAACTCCAAGTAACGCTGTGCCTGCAAGTTATCTACCGTATTTGAGGACTTGGCTCCAGACTCCCCTGTGCTACCTTTAGGTTCACAACTGGGAAGCATAAGCAAGGATCTTAGCCAGTCTGAGCTTCTTCAGATCATAGTTATACCCAGGGGCTGTGTATTGCTGTCTCTTGACTACAAAACATTTTTTGTACTGTAGACCGTGGTTAGTTACTCAGCATGGGTGAGCTAAGCCTTGCCTTTAAATTAGGAGCTCTCTGCAGTTGAGATCTATCTGTATTTTTGGGCTGCCTAGCAACATAGGGTTGAGGGGACACGACTGGGGCTGTTCAGCATCACTGCAGTAAAATAATTAAGAATAAAGTGGCAATTCTTACACAGGCAAAAAACCCAGTAAAATGAACGAGGAGCTGCCTTTGGGGGCCAGGAGAGCAGATTAATTCTGACTCTTGGCTGGTCCCAGCATTGAAAATACCTAGAGCACTGGAAATGTGTATTCTGATTTTCAGGATGTGGAAAAAAATAACTTTCTATAACATTAAAAAATGGATGATCCTGCCATCCAATATGTACTAAGGTGTTGAAACACACATGTTTTCTAGGAGATAAAATATTGGCTATTTACATCTGAGACATGTGCCCTCATGTAATTCTTCTGGTCTTTTCTCAACCCACTTTGTTCCCTAGGGTAGGACATGAAGGTACAGCTGCACTTGTCTTACTGGTTTCCTGCTCTCTGCTTTTTGGTACTCTATAAAGCAGACAATTGCCTTAAATCACAGACTGTCCTGTGAAAAAACTGAAGATAGTCTTATATCATATTTAATCTGATAGTCATCTGTATTAAAATCATTGTAATCAGTGCTTATTTCCAATTGCTGACTAAAAGAAGAAAGTTTTATGTTTAAAATACAACAAGCAGTCACAAAACCTCAGCTGTATTCTTGGCTCTGCTACTGACTGACTTGGTGACTTAATTTAAGTCCATTATCACTCATTTTTCAGAAGTGCTGAGAGCTGTTGTTTCTATTGACTTCATCTTTAAAGCAGCTTCTTACTACCATGGAAATTTAAGCTACTGATCTCTCCCTGTATCTGTTTCCCTTTTTGAAACTGGAGATATTCAGTGTTTACCTAACCTTCAAGGGTATTTGGAGGCTAAATCCATTAGTGATTGAAAGAAAAACAGCAAATTTAATTTAATCAATGGAACAGTCTATAAATAAAATAAATAAAGATAGAAAGTCAGATTTCTGGCATACAGCAATTCCTTCCAATATCAGATTTTCAGAAAACAGTTTCACTCCCACTATTTCAAGAAAAACTGGTGAGCACACAAACTCCAATGAAGCTCTGAGTAATCATAAAAAATAATAAATCCTTGATCTATAAATGTTGGATGTCTAAGAAATGGAGTTGGAGCCGCCAATGTAGAGAACATGAATGCTGATGCTGTTTCTGATATCCCTGTTTCTTAGGGGGGGGAAATAATTCAGTTTCCAGTTCTTATTGCATATTTACTAAACATTAGCAAAAACATGTCCCCCCTTTTTAAACCATAGAATAAACCTTCGTTTACCTTCCAAATTTTAACTGTCAAGTTGTCTTTTTCCCATCTTCTTTCTTTATTTTATGTGAAAATATAAAGTTCTACTAACATTCTCCTTTTGTAAAAATGCACTTAGATTTGCCATTGTAACAAACAGTGTCTTTGGTATTTTCCATCATACAAAGTATCATTAAGAAACAAACAGGGGAGGTGATGGCTGTTATTTGGTGTGACAGTCTGGTCTGGTTGACTTCTAGGAATTTCCATTAAGAACTCACGGGAATCTCCATCAGGGAGATGGTGCAGAGAATGAATAAAGTGAACCTGAGTGACCACATAGCATTTATTCCCCAAATTCCTTGAGCTCACAGGCATACCTAATGTGTTTTGAGCGGTATGAATGAATAGGTGCAGCTGACTGAGAATTGATAGCTAGCTTTATTTGCAGATCACTTTATCTGAGTGCAGATCTGGGGCTGCAGAATCAATAGCATCAGCAGAAAGAAAAACAGGAATTAAGAATTAGAGCTTTAGGCATCTTTCTTTCACCTTCTCTGCACTGGTGTATGCTTCCAATGTTATCACACTAATAAGTAGGAAGATAAATTTATTTCTGATATGTTTGCATTACTTCTTTTGGAAAGGCTGTTGTTGTACTAGACAGCTGGAGGAGAGGGCAAGTCATCTGAAATATATCCTGTTTGGTAGAAAAAGGATAAAAGAATACAAATAAACATTCGACTTTTTTTCCATTATCTTCTGAATTATTACAACGTTTTCCTAAGTGTATGTGCATCAAAGATACAGTCAAGTTTTACTCCGTTAAAATTGATGGTCTACAAATCAACAATGCAAATATCCTAATGCATTTTTATGGGTTTATCAAAGCAAGAAATGATGTGGTGGTAACTATCACAGCCATATGCCAGCTCCTTCAGACAAAGCCATTACCTAGTCTGCCCTAGACTCCCAGCAGGGAATCGATGTGCATCAGTAAGCAGGAGCAATACAGATCTGCATTAAGAATGCTAGAAATGAAAAATATGATTTACTTGGGGAGAACAGCTCAATAGCACCGAGATCCCAAGTTTCTACCTAAAAAAACTGCCATTAACTTGGGTGAGTCAGGATGTAGTCACAAAGTAGTCAAAGGTGGATTTCTGCAAGGTACTGTCTCCTGGGACAGGCTGTTGAAATCTGTGGAAAGATGCAAGTGCTGAGCACCTTGCCAGATCAGGCCATGTTTTGATGACACAAATAGGTAGATTACTTGAAAAAAATCTACTCTGTTGTGTTAGTGCTCAGCTACAGTGTAAGAGTTCGGAGTTCTAAGGAAGCAACCTGCCTTCCCTGATTATCGAGAGCATTTTGAAGTGTAAAGAAAATAATATTCAGCTCCATTCAATGAATGAACATTAGACATCCATCTACCCATCCATCCATCCATCCACCACCTGCAGCTAACCTCACAAATGACCATGCTGAAGCCTGAACAGCCTCCCAGTCTATGATGTTTAATCCACTTGCTTACAAAACAATACCTTGGACAAAATGCTTTCTTCCAGCAGAATTAGCCCAGTCCTTACTCAGCCCATGTGGCTACCTCAGGTCAGGCAATCAGCCACCCTTTATGACTGGCTAATATTTTAAAATATAAATGTTTTATAGAGTATATTCTCCTTTTTTCTAATAGCTAGTTACAGCAGAGGTAAGCCAGTAGAAAACCAGTACAAAACTGTGACATTTGCTCAGACTTCATATGTTTATCATTATTAAATATTTGACAGACAATGCCCCCTAATCAACAAATTATGTATTCCTCATCCAGCCTGTCTTTATGACAATGGGTGACGTTATTAGGAAAAACTATGCCTGGAAATAGAAGCAACTTGGAGAGGGATAAATCCCATTCTCAATATAAAATGAGTACAATGAAATAGTATAAAGGAAATGAAAGAAGGAAGGACAAAACAAATGGTATTTTCCTGATGTCCAGTTATGCACATCTAGTATGATAATCATAAAGATAGCCTAGGCTTAATTGATTGCTGTGCCAGGCGCTTGCCTCCAATTTACCTTGTCCATCACTGAGTGAGAAAGTGATCCACTCAAGTGAACGGGTCCACAGATCAAAAAGATGAAAGCTGGCTAGACTGGGGCCAAAAAAAAAAAAAAAAGGAAAAAGAAAAAAGAAAAAAAAAAAAAAAAAAAAAAAAGCAAGGAGCTCTGTTCTTGGCAAGATCAGGTATGGGAAAAACGAATATCAAGCCCAGGGCAAGATTAATAGTGCTCCCCATCACCTAGAAGTCTATACGGCTAAATACAGCAGTGTCAAATCAGCAGAAGTGCCATATACTTCGAGGAGCACAGGAATGGTGTGCTCTGTATAGCTCAGGTAGGAGGTGTACGGCAGACTACCACAAAGTCTTTCTCTGTGGTTGTTGTACCTGTAAAGCAAAGTTACATCTGGGTACTTCCATCACAAAAATTATTCTTGTGACTCAATAGGGTTCACAAAAACATCCCCATCTCAGCAGTATGAGGAACAGTATGTCTAAATTATTTCATAGCCAATCAGTTCTTCAATACAAGCATCTGCCTCCTTCCTTTTTAAGAACAATTTTTTTATGATAAATTCCCTACCAAGACATCATTCTTGCAAAAACTCAGCAATAAAGGTTCAGGAGTGCATTTCATCTTTCCAGTAAAGAAACTCAGTGCACTATCCACAGCTATTTGTCATATGAAGAGGATTTCATCATAAACCATACCCCTGTTATAAGACTGGTTGGCATTTTTACCTGTTTTATACAGGCAAGCTTGACATCTGGCCATTCAAATTATGCTTTTCTTTGTCAGTTCAGAGCTGCCTGGTTATATTTTCATGTAACGCCCACTTGGAACATAGTGTGACTGTGCAGCCCTGTAACACTGCACGGCTGTTGCCCAGATGCCCTGTACCGAGTCTGCAGGGCCTCAGGACTTGCCAGGCTTGCTCTGTCTGGACCGTTCTTGACCTGCCTGCAATTTGTACAACGTGATTTAGCTGTGGCAGCAATTTCTCTGATTGATTAGGTGTCTGTGGCTCATTTGCTTTACTTTCATTATCTTGGCGTGGTACAACGGCTGTTTTATCTGGATAGCAAGTAACAAGCAGTTATCGTGTGTAGAATGAGGTATTTATGACTCGAGCACGGTGATGCAGGTACAGACGTTACAGACCTGGCACAATAGCAGAGGCCTTGAGATGTGAAAGCACAGGATGGAGCACAGAGGAGTGCAGGCACGGGATGATAAGAGCTGGGCACAGCCTGGCACCGTGTCCCCCATCCCACTAGAAAAAACTTGGTAATGGTCAGTTAAAAAAACTGTCCTGGACCTGGACAAAGCAGACTTTACTGGTAATAAACAGAATAAAGAAATAGTATCTAACATGGGTAAAAAGCATGTATCTTTTCTGTAAGAAGTAGTATCTTAAATAAGTTGCAGTGTACTTTTTGTCTTATGCATAGACAAGAAATTGGACTGGATTCTATGAAAGCAGCAGTCTTAAAAATACTAAAATAGCTCATATTTGCCATTATTCAGCCACTGCTAGCAGTTCTTAATTCAAATAGTCCTGGGCACAGAAAAGAGATCTACAAGCCACAAAGACGGTGAGGCACTGGGTGCTCAGGATCAGCAGAGCTTCACTTGCTCGGTACCACTGTGTCAACTCTGTGGACTTTTCTGTAAAGCTTTTTTAAGCTCATTTCATTCTCATTTCCTCATTAAATTTCATCCTGATCACTATACACCTTTGCTCCATGATACGTCATAATTGTATCTTTGTCCTAACTTGTGCCCATGTCTTACTTCTGCTGGCCATTTCACTCGTGCTTCGAGCCCTCACCTTTCTCCAGCTGCAGCTATTTATTTATCAAGAATCAAAGTCCCTTTGATTCTTTAACTGTGTTTCTAGCCAGAAGAGCCTTTATAATCATAGAACAACCCAACATTTATAGATCTGTGTGACAAAACGACCAACAGTAGCCCATATCAGCTGCCCCCTCTGGTCCCACCGATGGGTGACCTTTCTTTTTAGCATTTCTGTAGTTGGAGAAGAGTTATACCTGGTTTTACCAGAGAAGACATCTATACCTGGTCGCTTACTCACAGATGTTCAGTCATATACAGCAGGCAGATGAGGGGTGACACCGTGACTTCATCACATCTCTTTGTACCCCTTTTCCAGAGCCATTGGCACCTGAGAGTCTTCTTGTTAGTAGATAAGTAATGGGCAAGTTTGAGGAAATTAGGACTATGGAAGTATTTTTTCCAGGGATTGAAAGTGTAGGCTTAATTTTCAAGAGGTCTCTGTTAGTATTTGTACAAACCTGGAACTGAGAGATTCAAATAAGGAACTTCCAAGATTTTTTTAAAAAAGCACATTCAATTGCACTTAAATGCCTAGGACATTTCTTTAAATGTCCCTGGCAAGTACTATTAGAAATGTTACTGGGATTTCAAACTGCAAGTAAAAATTGACAAAAAATAGTAAATGCAACCCCCCCCCCTCATAATAAGTTCTCCCCTGTATAAAATTTTACAAAAGTTTTGGTCAGCTTTAACAGACAGAAGGGGGAAAGCAGTTACAGCAATGACATCTACAGTGTCTGCAAAGCTTGGGATCATTAGAGCAAAATATTGTAGAATACTTTTACCAGCGGAGACTTACCACAATGACATAAGCTAGCCAGCTAACTCTCTTCTCACTTTACAGCCACTCAGAACCGTAACACCTTCAGAAGAGGACAGATGTAGGGGTGTGAAATAGCATGTGATGATCAGCAGCGTATCTGTCGAACCCTCAGACGGTGAACAGGGCGCAGGGCTGCAGGGACCCTCTAAAGTGGTGGTAGAGCAGAAAGGAGAACTGGCAGCTGGACGAAAGGCCCAAATGAAGCCCACTATGTTGCTGGTGAAAACCGACAGCAATTTGTCCTTTTAAAGAATAACAACATCTGCTTTAATTTATCAAAAATTGCAGAATCCATTGCTATCTCCCTCCCTGCTTCTTTCTTCTTCTAGGGTGCACGTGTATCTTGAACTATTAGCCTGTCATTCGTATGATTAGGTTTTGAAATTTGGAATTCAGCTCAGTTACGCTGCCATCTGTCAGGATCTGGTGCCATCTGTCAATATAATTCACTTGGATTCAAATTACTTCCAAAGTGGGGGCAATGTGAAGGTGTCACAGAAGTTATGGCATTCAATCATGTTGCATATGTATAAATTCAGATGTGTCATTGTTACTTACCTCATAGTATAATTGCATTATCTGTACCTGTTTCCTAATCTTCCACTCTCTACTATAAAATTATCACAAACTTAACAATCTAAACTCAAAAATTTTTATAATATTCAAAAATAATAAAAAAACATTATCTCAGGAGCTCTCTTCAATCCTTAATTAATATTGGTTTCAGACATTTCAAATCTGTGCATTATTCATCCTCGTTATGTCTTTAAACAAGTGACTCCTGCCTCCTGCTTAGTGAGGGTTCATCACACCTTGTGCTCACCATTTTAAAATTTGATCATCCACTCCAGTTCAGTGTTTGAAGTCCCTTCCAGAGCCAATCAGTTCCAGAGAGTTTAATTTTAAACCAGTAGGACAAATTGTTGTGTGTCTGTCTCTCTCCACCAACTGCTAAACCATGCTCCTCCAAACACGGGAAATAAAAATGGCTTTACAGTATTTTTTTTTCTTCCATTTTGATGCTTATCCAAATTAACCTGCTCAGGGAAATCATAGAATCATCATAGGACCATAGACTGGTTTGGGTTGGAAGGGACCTTAAAGACCATCCAGCCCAGGCTGCTCCCAGCCCCGTCCAGCCTGGCCTTGAGCCCTGCCAGGGATGGGGCACCCACAGCTGCTCTGG
>JAVJGJ010000014.1:8795857-8806498 GCA_035590215.1 Microhierax caerulescens | reverse complement strand
CCTGAGTTACCAGCAACACTTCCCAGCACAGATCCAGAACGTGGTCCCACAGCAGGTGCTGTGAAGAAAATTAACTCTGTCCCAGCCAAAACCAGCACACCAAATAACACATTTTCCTTAAGTTTTGCCACATGTTATTTTGATCTTCTCTAGTGCCCAGATAGGCATAGGAACAGGGTAAAATGCACACAATATGTCCTAACAGTTAGGTAAACTCACAGTCTAGGAGAAAACAAGGCATTAACAGAAGCCAGACAATATTCTACATCTCTAACACACATACAGCTTTGATGATCACCTCCTAGAAGCAACTTTATCCTTTAAATCTGCTTACAAAAGCAAAGAGAACAAGATTTCTCATACCAAGAAACACTGAAATTGCACAGTTCCCATCAACTTTAAAGAGGCAAAGCAGTTGTTAGTGTATCTGCATTATAGTCTCTTTACAAGACTAATCCTTGGTTTGTTACGTGCCTTGAGAAATCATTACTGAATATCTGGGACCTTTCCCTGATCACTTCAGGCTATTTTAAAGTAGCACATGTAAAAGACTAAAAGTAGAGTAGGGAATGGAAGATTAGACCTTACCTTATCTCATGCCTGCTGAGATGTCCCAGGCAGGTATATATATCAGAAATGAGCAGTTTCAGAAAGTAGAGCTTCAGGTCAGTTGAAGATTGTACACCAGTCGTCAGTACATGGCACTGGTTCAGACAGCCTTCCAACTTTTGTCACTGTCTCCCCTCAGAATGACAGCAAATGGCTTCCCATGACTCACTAGGCTGCTAGCTTGGGATGTGAACGTTTCTTTGTAGGCCAAGCCTGTACCTGAGGGGTTGTGCAAGTAGAAAATTTACTTTGATTTGTTTGGGATTTGGGGTTTGCTCACTTTCTTCAGTCACAAAAGTTGGTCTTAGGTTGGTGACAGACCAGGTTTCCTGGACACCTTCTGGTCTATATGTCTTGGATACATATATGATCTATCACTATTTCTCTTCCTTACAGAGCCTTTAGATGCCTGCTTTGATTCAGAGGGTTTCAAGTGAAAATGAACCTGGGGCTTCAAATCACATTATAACATCCCATTAGTGTCCCATAGGTAGTCCATACATTGCGTCAGTGTTAATGGATGAGACATAGTTTTGACATTGGCCGCTGGAGCAGTCACACCTCTGCCAGTCCCATCTAGCTAGTGCTTCTGTCATCTGCTGGCACCCTTACCTCTTCCAGGCATAGAGCACCAAGACAACCACCTTTTCACTCAAGTGAAAATTCATTCCTTGAAGTAGAAAATACAAACATGCTTTTCTAGACTGAATGCCTGGAAAGCTATAGAATTTCAGTTTTTCACTAAGTGGCTTCCTAGAAACCTTGAGTAAGGGTGTGATCAGCCACTTTTTAGACATGGACACAAATCTTTTTGCCCTGAAATCCCACTACAATCAGATGAACAGCATTTAGGTGGGTTTTTTTTTTTTCCCCTTTATATATAGAGGAAACATTACCATGCAGTAATGTAGGGCTCCCTCCAATAAGACCATGGCATCCATGGGATCAACTGGCCAGGGCTCCAATGATGTGCTAAGAATACCCATTTACTTCACTGTAAAACCACCCTGTGAAACTAAGCTAATGTCAAGCCTCCCTCCACATTCCCAGGCATTTGGGAAATCATAGGTGCTAAGTAACTCTGGGTCACTGGCGATATTGGATTGTTAACGCACGATTCGATAGCACCACATTCCAGGGAAACAGGCTGCATTAACTGAACTACATGACAGTTTCCAACATAACTGCATCAGCAAGGCTCCTGCTGCACCTCTTCAGAGCGATACCTGTGTGTCTAAGGTCACTAAAGTAAATGCTACACTATGGATCACTCTATTATTGGTATCATAATGATAGATGGCAAAATTGTCCGTGTATGAGTCAATTGAATTAGGTCAGAGCATGTTCCGTGACTACTCGTAGTCCTCAGCTGTTGGCCTGTCCTTGGTGTAGTTTTGGCCCATGCCAGCCAACACTCTCCCAGAGATGTGCAGGACATAGTCTGGGGAATAGCACAGGGCAGGGATCATTCCTTCTGGGGAGGAGAGAGGTGTTTATCCTGTTCTGGGGAGCAGAAAGTGGAGTCAGACATGTAGATCCATGGCATGCCATGCCACTTGTCTTCAGGGCCCTAAGGCTGGATCCCGGTCCATTGTATTTAAGAGTAAGACCATGCACACGTGGACCAAGTACAAAGTATCGTGTTGATTCAGCAACAAAACAGCTACACAACCTAACCTCAGCACTTCTACAGCCTCAGAAAGAGAAGGCCATGTCATGAAGTACTTGGAAAAAGAGATTATTTTTTCAAGAGTAGAATAGGAGGAAAAACACACCTGACCACCTTTTGGCACAGACACACATCTGTCCATGTAATCTGAGGTTCTGACCTGGTTTTGGATTAAATCTTAAAAATGAGAACTTCAAGATTTTGATGCTTATGAGTGGCTATGTTTTATTCTCATTTCATCTTCTTTGTGCCACAAAGTTGTCTACAGCATTTGGTATGCTCAACTTTCTTCCTCTCAGTATACAAAAGCTACCCAAGTCTGGACCTGCTCTGGTTATTGACATATTTAAATGGATGAAGAAGCCTTTTCTTTCAGGCACTCTCTTTTGGGGGTAAAACTGAAGTTTTACCAGCCACAGCCCCTTTATTTCAAAATTCATTTACTAAAAAGCTTCCTTAAATGTGCCCTTTGACATCCCTACATGAGATATGATCAGAATCTTTCCTCCCATCCTCAAAAATAGTCTAAATGCCATAAAGCAGCTTAGGGGAGGTTTCCCCACAGAAAAGCACTAGAATTCTGTTGTGAGCAGCCTACAGTGCAGGATCTCACAAAGAATTGTAATTCATGGCTGCAGCCATGTATGTATGTATAGTCATGTATGTAGGTCCATACAGCCTAGCTCGGGAGCTGGTTTTGCCACCATAGCAGCCCAGAACCATAGGAACACAAAATCACCACCTTCCCTTTGCTGTCTCTCAGAAGCAGCATAGATCCTGCCTAAATGTCATCTTACACACAAATCTCCAGTAGAAGAACACCACCACAATATTTATGACTCTCTGGTAAATAATTAATTAGCCATTTGTCTGTCAATCTATAATTACCTGTTTTGAAAGTCAGCACAATTCCTTTAGGTGATGACTGGGGACAATATTAGCTGGAGAGCCCATAAGCCTTTTGTGAATTATCTGGGCTGCAAACACTTAGCTAATATGCTTTACCTTTAACTCAATTATGTCTCCATAGTAATTGCTGTTTACACAGTATGTTTGCTAACTCAGGATAATATTCTTTTTATGTGATTCTTCAAAATTAAGCTAATATGACACCAGGTTTATTGATTTTAATTGAAAAGCTACAGAAAAGCTATTAAGGTGCTGGTCATCAGCCTGATAGCAATAATATATATTCCTTTTCTCTCTTAGGATCTGAAGTGAACAAAATGGCAATTCATAACAGATGTGCTATTCAGATGAATATCTAAGTGGAGCAGACCTATAAATACAAGAGAAATCTAAAGCGATAATGTGTTTTATTCATTACCATAAGGGCTGGCTTTCCATCCAAGCAACAGTACTGAAAGACAGATGGAAATCATGCTAGCTCGACTCTAGCAATGTGATATCCATTTGGATCTGACCTCTGTGGAAGAGCAGCTACACCATCTGACTGCTGCTGAGGCCAGAGGTTCTGAGCATTTGCTTGAAAGCAAATACATTCTGCTATACAGAGGTGCAGCTGTGGCCTGACCCTACTGCTCAAGACCCTCTGCCAGCACAGAATTGGCACAATTCTTGTCCAGAGACAACGTACTCTCTGCAAGGGTATAAATAGCTCACACCTCCATCTTTCATTAATTGGTCCAAGTCCAAAGACGTTAATGCTAAATGGATTTGTACCAGATGATGACCTAGCCCTGAGCCTCTTCGAAAGTCACACACATTCAATCAAAACACAGTGAATTATCTGTTTTTTGTCAGATGTTTTGTTTGATATGGATTGCTGCTGTTGTGTTCATTCTGCCTTTAGATTAAAAGCTGTTGGGGCAAGGACACAAGGATTCTACCATCAGTCCAGGCCCACTGAGAGGGAATAAAACAGCTTATATTGCTAAAGAACAAATCAGAACAAAGAAAAAATCCAAACCATCGCAATGTTCCCATTGGGTCCTCCATCAGCCCAACTAAAACTGACAACATGAGACAAATCCTTGAAAGTACAAGACTCAAGGTTTTTGACTCTGCTTAGCAGGTGCTATGTGCTTGCCCGTCTCTGTTCTGCCACAGTAAAGTCTGTGGGAGTTTTGATTTCTTCTGGAGCCAAAGTTCTTATTTTCAGTTAGCCATCTATTTGAAAGGAACCTTGTGGAACCATTTTATAGTTAAGGTGATTGCATACTTTGATCTTTGAAACAAGATATTAGACAACAGGATTTACTGTTGATCATTAGCTTCATCAGACATTGCTGCTTTTATTGCCAGTTTTCACAAACAAGCAAGCAGTAGTTTAATTCATGCACGTTGACTTTTTTTTTTTATCTTTTAAACATGGCCCTAGAGTTTCTGAACAGGTTGCCTACTGTCATTCAAAGCTGAAGAACAGCCCTTTTTGCATAGGTATGAAGTATAAGAATGACAACCGAGTGCCTCACTAAAAAACATGCATCATTTATAAAGATTTCCCAAATGCAAGTAAACAGAACCTCAAAAGCCATCTGCATAGGGCTTGCTATATGCAAATATAAATAATCAAACATGCATTTATTACACATTATGTACTTATTATTACTTATTATTACATGCTTTTATTAGCAAATATTTTTCCTAGTCATACACTTTCTACAGTGTGCTTTTTCAAACAGCTCTGTATACTCTTAACCAAGCATTGCTGGTTTTTTTTTTCACTCATTTGTTTTTAAATGTCTGTATTTGTAAGTAAAAGATTATGGCTAATGGATAAGTAGTATACTCTAAAAGATGGGGTTTCACCAGGGCTGTGTGACAAGTGAAGCGCTACATTCAATAATAGAAGGGTGAGATATACCTACAAGATTTCCCTCAGGGATCCCTTGGTACAGACCTGGTGCATGCTGAAGAAAAAGAGCAGTTCATTTCACTTTATGATCTCATTCCAGCTTCACTCTGTTTCCCTAAGTATGTAGTTAAGTAGAAATGGGAATGATGCCTGACTTAATCTAATGAAGTTAGTCACGTATTTGGCTCTAACAACAGCGGGAATGGAATAAGTACACAGCCCAAGAGCAGGATCCATGGTGAGCACCTTTTCTGTAAAACCCCAAATTTCTCTACAGATTTGCCTTCTCAAGGTCTTTTCACATAAGTAGATTTTCAGATTGTTTCTTTCCTCTTGTGACTTGTCTTAGTCAAAGAGCATTTTTTAGGTACTCAGAGACTTCAGCAACAGCACAAAGATGTATTTATTTATTACCATTATAAGCACAGGTACTTAACTTTAGCTTCCCTCCCTTAAACTCTTTCTTAACCACTTTTTCTTATTTTAGTTACTAATAATGAGTTCTAATCCACAATCTGAGAAATATATAGTCCATCCAGGAATCACTTTCTAAGAAGCTGCAGCATGGAGTTATAGCTTGTGTTGCAGTCCCTTTCCGGATGCACCATGCAGAGTCACATTGGCTCTGGTGCTTTGCACAGACACGCGTTATTACACAAATTGGATTTTCTTTCACAAGAGAGAATACACGGTGACAACTAAGAAAGCCTGTTTTCAGACATTACTTGGTTTTCTCAAAATCTAATGAGAACTATAAAAATGTCACATTGACTTCTCAATTTTAATTTCTATGAATTCAAAGCAGAGATCAGAATTAAACCTAGTTCTTCCAATTTGCATTTTAAAAGGGGCAAAAAATTCACAACAAATAATTCCTCTGTCAAACTCGATGATACTCAAAATGCACAACGTGCAGTTTCAAAAGTCTTGTCATTATTTGTATTTTTTCCCTGTATAAATTTCTTTTAGGTAGTTCGTTGCAAGACTTGGTACCCACTTTTTGAATTGTTGTGCAAGTTACTCATATCCCAATGGTGCTGTGCATCTTTACATAATGAGAAGCACATACTGAAAATATGGGAAGTTCTATCCTACGAGGGTGCAAGCTAGCACAAAATGCTCCGTCACCTCCCTAAATATCAATTATGCACTAGGCTGCTCTTGTAGACTGCAGCTGAGGTGGGCTGTATGATCTCCAAGCCTTATAGGCAAGTGTTCAAGCTAATAGGCCATTTGTAAAAGATTTGAGAAGAGGCTATCCTTTCTTCCTGTTGCAGCTGGGGTTTTTTTAAATCCACTTCAGATCTGGAGGGGCTTGTTCTGGCTGATAGGTGCTTGGCACATTTTGGGTAAGCTGAATGGATCCAGCTGTGAGTGGTGTGCCTCTTCACTTTCCAAGGGGGCTTAGGTAAGTATCTAACCACTCTGGAGCCAGAAACTCTGCTTATGCTTAGGTGAAAACACAGGCATGCAGAAAACTTTCATATAAGACTGGCAGGTGCACAGTGATTTTAGAGTACTCAAAAGTTTAAACGACCGTTAAGAAGTCTTTTTGTATATTTATCATCAGTTTGGGCACAGACATCTACCTTGTCTTTAGAAACCAGTCAAGGCCACTGTAGTACAGTTTCAAAGCATCCCTTTGCTTTCAAGTCAGATCCTGGAAAAAAGGGGAAAAATAAATAAACTGCAGAGAGAGGAAGCCATCTTTCCCCTTCTTTAGTAGCTCAGCAGAAAGGAAACCTTCCTAGATAAGGAAGGATTGTGTTTAATATCCCAGCCTGTCTTCAGGTATTTTAAACTTTCCACCTTCTAAGCAACTGTTCTTACCATTGGGGTAAGCCCTACCTGCAGAATTTACTGAAACCCTCTAGTATAGTCTGTTTCATTTTCATGGTGCCATAAATACACATCAAAGAGAGAAACTGTATGTGTGATAAACTACATGTTTGCTGCATCAGTAAACATCATTAAACAAAAACTGGGGGGTGGGGGGGTGGTTCCAGGTGATGCCTTCCACAAGGCTATAGCCTTGCTCATGCTTCTCTAGCTCATTAAATACCAAACTACTCTGTTAAAGTGAAACTGCTTTAGGAGAGAGGACAGAAAATTTCCCCCTTTGGTGTACAAGGCTGCCAGTAATACTGGTTCCAGTCTACTAAGGCAGGAAAAGATCAAAATCACATATTCTCATGACTAGTCATTGGGAGGAAAGGCCACAAGCACCTCCTCCAGCAGCTGCAAGCCGGAGCAGTGCTTCACCCAGTCTCCACTGCAAGCATATAAATCCTTCTAAGAGAAATGGATTTAATACATACTTTCCTCTAGTGCTTAATAGGGTCAGACATCTTCCTCTTCACCAGGCTGACTTCAGTGGATCCTCTTTTCAGGTACCATACCCTCTCATGCAGCTTTTGCTAGGTTAAAAGGCTGAGGAAAACCTAGCACTGTAGTGCTTTGCATGTTGCAACAGAATTCCCTTTGCAGATCTAACGGTAAGGTCGGTGAGGATCCCTTCTTCCTTGTTGGTCTTACTAATGAAATCTGTGATCTAGCCTAAAAGCCTTGCAGCTTTTACTAGACCTAACCAGTTGTTTGTTCCTGATATCTAGTGCAACTGGCTCATTTCTTTTCTTCTAATCAGGATGCTGCTCTAAATGTTTTCAGGTCCATAAAGTTCTTGGAGGATATAGATGATAGCTTAAAACCACCTGGGCTTGCCAGGTGGTGTAATATATATTAATCAGCTATGGAGAGCAATTGCCTTATGAGAATTACTAGTTACCAGCAAACTTTGGATTCATCACATTTTAGCAACCACAATTTCCATAATTTTATTCCTTCTTCATAATCCTGTCTGCTAATACTTGAAGATCTATAACCATATTCACAAAAATGGTATGAAAACTTGATTTTAAAATCAAATGCTCACATTGGGAAACACCAGGATTACAATTACCTGTGAAACTGTAATTAATCTTCTTCATGCACACACTTTTAGTCTCTAACACAAAGTTTACACTGTTGGGTGTCGTGTGTCCCATGTCCCGTCCGTCCCCCCCTGTGCAGACCTACATCTTGTTTGCTGTTCAAGATGTACAGCACTCCTTGAACAGCCATTTAATAGTTTATTTTTATCTCCCTCTGTGAAGTGTAAGCAGTCCCATGAATGCTTTGCTTTCAGATCTGCTTAGAGGGCAGAGCAGTTCAGACTAAAGCAAACTTGTCTTCTGAGCTCTGTTTGAGCAAGTTGCAGGTAGAAGAGATGGAGACATCAGCAGCTCTCTTTGGGGTCAGTCTCAATAAAAACCAGAATGCAATCAGAGCAGGATATTGTATCCCAATAAACATGTCTGCATGCCCACAAATAAAGATGAGATATGTTCCCCCTCATACATGTTTCTGCTTCAGCTACTGCTTTCACCAGCAAAAGTAATGGACACTAGTGGCAGACAAATCTGTTGTGATTTGTTTCATGTGAATCCAGAACATGATGCTCATTACAGAAACTGTGGAGCTACTAGTATATGAGTGCTGCTACTCACTGAGGCAAAAAGGTAGGATGTCCTGAATTGTACTTAAAGTGAGAAGCAGCAAACTTTTTTGCTAAACTGAGGACTATTTGAGCTCTCCTTATACCAGCATTTATGAACAGTCTGTTAGGTAATTATCTCCCAGCTATCCAGAATACCTTACCAAACGCAAGGCAATGAAGTCTTACTGTGGTCAGTAGGAAAATATCCCCCATGATTTGTCTGAAAGAGCAAAATCCCAGAAGCAAAAAGGCAAGACGCCTCCTTCTCAGCTCCCAGTACAGCTTGATCAAGCACTGCACACAACCAGCTTCTGTCTGGGTGTTGCTGTGAGTATTCTGGGTTAGATGCACCACAACCAAATATACAAGCCTGCAGAAAAAAGTGTATATGTTAGGATGGCATGGCTAGGAGGAGCATGTAAGCTGATGTCCCTTGGTGGCCAGCATCTACTACTAATGGTCTGGGTGTTCCATTTGCTCTAGTAGGGATCTGCTTATTTAAGCAGATTAATTAATTAATTAATTAATTAATGGTGTTCAGGTTGCCTTTGGAAGCAACCTAGAGTAAGGATGTGGCACACTGAGTATCCAGACCCCAATTACCTCTCTACAAGGAGATCATTCTTGAAAGTATGCACTATCCCTTTAGAAACTTCTCTGTGAACGTGTTTTCCCCCCGGAAGGAATATGGAAAAATTATTGCTTTGAAAACTGTTTCTGTCTAAAGCTCTGGTAATCTGAGCAGGATGCAACAAGCTGGAAATGTGAGAAATGGGAACTTAAGATGACTTTGGCCACAAAGAACCTGTTGCCTTCAGAGGGAGCATGCTACTGAGCATAAAAATTCTGCTTTGAGTATTCTGTGTATGTATTCTCCTGCATGTGTGATGGATTTATTGTATGCTTTGATAGCATTAAAGAAAACTGAACTCCTTTCGTCTCTTCAAGCCTACCTGAAACACCATCAGTCCAAAGGCACAGTGAGAACTTGTCTTCTGAACTTGTCTCCTGCTGAGAACTGGAAAAGCTCAACGAAGATCTTCACGAACTTCAAAAGACAAGACAGGCTGCTTGAAAAGCAGTGTGTTTTAGAGATACTGGTTTTGTTTTGGGTTTATTGTTTTGTTGGGTTTTCTTCTGTAGCAAACTAGAAAGAGACAAACTTTTACAGAAGGGAAGTTTTGTCAAGAGAAATAATAACTTTTATTAAACCAAAAACTACAGCTGCAAAAAAGCAAGTACATTTTAAAAGTGCAAAGAGCTGAGGGAAGTTTTACATGCCTTAAAAGTTGTCATCTGCTCTAATACAAGGTATTTTTTCTCCCAACAATCCCTCATGTACTTAGGAGACATCGTAAGTATAACAGAAATTTATATTTATTTGATATTACAAATCTCTGTGTAATAGAATAGCCAGTGGATCTCTGAGCAATAAGGTGATTTGATTTACAGCGAAAAAAGTAATACCTTTTCTTGATTCAGAGACCTAACTTGAGCTCAGGTCCCACACGCTCTAGGGTTTTGCCTGGCTGTTTGGTGACCTGCAGTGGAGTGCCACAAAAACTGCTTTCTCGCAAACAGCTGACCTTATGAAATCAACATTTTTCTGACCAAAAAGATTCTCTAATATTTTTTCATCCAGCTTTTTATCAAGGATTGCAAAGACAGGCAGAAATAACCAGTAGTGAGAAAAGGTAATAAAAAGCTGGAGAAAATACAATGCTACAACCAAAATATTATGATACAACCTTGATCACAAACAGCTCCTGTCAGCCCAGGCTTGGGAGCGGGGAGAAAGACAGGTTTAATAAAAGGCAGAAAAACAATTCTCATTAGCGAGTAGCCAATTTCCAGAATGAAGCGCTCTTGAAAACACCTGTGCCGGGCTGACCCGTGCGGGCCCGGTGCCCCCCCGCCCTGCCCCTGCCCCCCAGCCGGGCCGGGGGATGTCACGGCGCTGCGGTCGGTGCCGCCCCCGCGGTCCCGGCCGCTCGTGCCCCGCAGGGGGAG
>JAVJGJ010000014.1:8781364-8793437 GCA_035590215.1 Microhierax caerulescens | reverse complement strand
GGAAGGCTGAGGGAGCTGGGGCTGTTCAGCCTGGAGGAGAGATGGCTGAGGGGGGATCTCATCGATGTCTACAAATATCTTAAGGGTGAGTGTCAGGAGGACGGGGCCAGGCTCTTTGCAGTGGTGCCCAGTGACCGGACAGGGGACAATGGGCACACACTAGAACACAAGTTCCTTTTGAATATGAGGAAAACTTCTTTACACTGAAGGTGACAGAGCCCTGGCACAGGCTGCCCAGAGAAGCTGGGGAGTGTCCTTCTCTGGAGACATTCAAAAGCTGCCTGGATGCAACTGTGCAACCTGCTGTTAGCAGAACCTGCTTTAGCAGGGAGTTGGACTAGGTGATCTCCAGAAGTCCCTTCTAACCCTGACCATTCTGTGATTCTGTAATTCTGTGGCTTTGATCCGTAGCAATTTTACCTGAATTATAGAAGTCACTATGGGACTTACTCTGTTCTGCATCTCTGTTACTGACTCCAGACCCTAAGTCTTTTGGGTGAGGTTCACACAGCTAAAACTAATTTGTTTAGCAATAGTGAGAACCTGCTTTTATCCCAAACTGCTATATATGACCTTAGCAGCAGGCATCAAGCCTGGGGCACTTACCATTGACTCCAGGACCATCTTCAGTCAAGCAAGGCTGCAGCTGGCTGGGGCAGCAAGTGCTTCCCCACATCCCACACTCCTGCTGTGTGGGGCATGAGGTGGCAGCTAGGGAGGTACAAGGCTGCTGCAGGTCAAGATAGTGTCACTGGTCCATGTCATCTCTCTCCCCTTGCCCCCTTTTTCCCTTGCAATGGCAATTCCACTCCCTGTCACGCACCACTGCTTGTACCTCATAGCCCTTTCCTCCCCCTCACGTACAGCAAAAGCTGCTGGGATGGAAAAGAGGGAGCAGATCCCACCTCATCCCATTGTCTTCCCTGTCCTAACTGGGCTGCAAAGCAATCCTGCTTGTATCATCAACTTCCAGATGAATAAATGCACTTTATTGACTGGCACAATTAACACAATGCAGCAGAAAAGCAGTGAAACCGCAGCTGGAAATACATCTCAGTGCTAGGCCCATACAGAGTCCACCGGGTCCAAGGCTGACTGGCTGAACTGCTCAGCTTTAACCAGGTCTAATTCCAGCATCTGCAGCACTGAGCCACTGGTATTCTCTCAGAGGTTAAAATTTAAAGAGACATAGAAACCTAAGATGCCTGCTTTCCTCCACTGCTGAAGCAAGAGGGACTGTTAACAGATTCAAAATAATCAAGCTCAGAAATCTAATTAAAAAAATATAAAATGGTCTCAGTCCTGCAGGAAGTGGCATGAACCTAATATGGGCTGATTCTGTCAAGAAGAAAGATGCTAACAGTAACCATTGGAGTCAGCTACACCAGCAGTGCTGTCGTTTCTCAGCTAGAAGCAGATCAGTAGTAGGCAATTTTGAATGTCAGGAAGAGCTATATTTAATAACACATGTTTTTATAGGTCCATGCAGTGCACAGAGCCTCTTCCTGACTGAGGTCAAGCTGTTTCCCTGACGCATTTCATAACAAATTCTCCTAATTTCTTTTCTGAAATGATGGTTTCCCCCCCCCCCCAAGGCAGACATCTGTATTTTGAGTATTGATTGGAAAAGGTGCCAGGAGTTTTCTGAGTGAGCACAATTTGGCCCCCCACTCCAGCCTCTCGTTTTTATGGCTGCCTGAAGTGTGAATGGGAAGAAATCCCAGCCTGTCATGTGGTGCTCTGCGAAGAACAAGACATCCTAGCTTAGCTCTGCTCTAGGCTCCTTATCTCCTGGCATGCCACACGCTGGAAGCCTCTTCTGTTATCCCAGTCTATTGTAGAGCATGCATCTTCATTATTCCAGCCTATTACAGAGCATGCATCTTCATTATTATTTTGACCATTTACCTGCATTAGCCCCCTACAAACTCAAATTGCCAAATTCATTCTGATTCCGAGAATAAAAATATACTGTATTCGTATGCTTATTTCAACATTTACATTTCTTTAAATATTGTTATTTTTTCAATCACTTCCCATCTTTTTACAGAATTGCAATGCATCAAGAGAGAAGCTGAGTTTTTGCAAACTTGATGAAGTCATCAAGGGGTAAAAAGAATCCCATGGTATTCATCTTATGTAACATTAGCTGTCAAGCTACTTACATAGATTGTACTTATAGGTAAGGGAGGGAGATTACAATTTGTTCCATCCAAATACAGGCTTCTGTGTAACTGTGGCTCTTTGTCCATTAAGTACAGGGAGAGCTGAGACAGCCAGTGCAGTCTGCATGCCTGAATATCAGGCAGCTAATGTTAAGTGTACCTCACTCTTTCCTCCTAGTAAAACTAAGGAGCTAAAAAGCTAAAAATCAACACTTCTTCAATATATATATATATTTTTTTAAGCTAAAGTATATCTCCGCTGGGCTTTTTTTTCTTTAGTACAAATTTAAGGATGCATAAGGGCAAAGGTTCACTCTGGATGAGCTCTTCACCATGAATGCTTAGCAGGTCCACACTGTGATCCCAGCTGTGACACCATCTTTCTATACAAGAAACCCCCCAGCAGACTGTTGGAGGGAAAGTAGCTCTCCACTCCCATTCACATTTTTCTTCATCCTTTTTTTTGCTTTCCCTCCCTTCTCCAACCCCCCTAGAGGAGACTGGTTTTACCTCAGGCTGCAAGGTCTTGTGCTTTAGACACTGGGACTCATCCGTGCTGCACCAGTTATGAGCAGTTATCGCAAAAGTGGCTGCTACACTTCAGTTCTGTATCTGAGAAACAGGGATCCTAATCACCTTCCCCTACCTACAGACAGAGCAAGGAAAATGACAGTGGTGATTTGCAGGAGCTTAGGTACTATTCCAACAAGAGTCCCAAGTACGTGTACAGCTGCAATAGGATGAACATTGTCTATTTAACAGCTGCTGACGGAGATCAAGAATATAACTGTCCTGTTGTTTTTAAACACAGGCTGCAACAGAAAAAGTAAGCAGAAAGGGCTTGATTCATTAAGCCTATTAAGATCACCTAATTCCAACCATCTTCAAACCAATCATCAAGGTTTAAATAGCCATTTAGGTTCCTTCTACACTCAACAGAGAGACAGGTATTTCCAGAGGGCAATTTTCCAACACTAATCTTAGGAAAAGATGAAATCACCCTTGGATGTGTTTACTTTTCTCCTTTAACTGCAAAGGAAGGCAGAACAGCTCCTTCAAACTATCGCATTTTTAAGTAGCTAAGGTTAGGTAGACCAATTTTAGTTGCTGTAACTCGTAGGCACATTCCAGCAGCTATGCCTTCATTACAGAAGTATTTACTTAATTCCCTTAGTGCAGCATCTCATTAACTTGAATCCATTTAACCATTTTGAACAGACATCGGAGCAGCAATAAAAAGAGAGCTCAGACATCAAACATGTGACTGAATGGAGGGACAGTGGCAATAATATTCAGAAAATGCTTCTGTACAGTAATCAACCTGAGACAGTGAGACTTTGGCTGTTTAGCATCACAGCAACATCTTCCCTATGTTTGAGCAAGTAAAACGGGGATATTTTCATATTAATGTATTCTACCTAAAGGTGAAAGTAGCTAAAAGATCTGATGGTTTGAGCATGTTGCTCAACAATACATTACCTAACACAGAATTATTGCTGTGTGAACTACTGCACACAAGTACCTAAGAGGTTGCTGCAGTTTCAAAGGATTGGGGAAAACCTGCTCTTTTTGGAGAAACTACGACATCTGCTGGTTTTCAACAAAAAACCCTAGAAATACTTCATTACTGCAGATTTCAAGAGGCGTATTCTGTGAGGGCACAAACGTGACTTTGGAGGTGCAAATGTTGGTGACAGAATTGCAATGCATCAAGAGAGAAGCTAAGTTTTTGCAAATCCACTGAAGTCATCAAGGGGTAAAAAGAATTTGACAGCTTCACAAAAAGGCTTCACAAAACAACATCACAGATCAATGGAGTGTGACAGACTTGTTCTCAAGATGTAGGAATGCAATATTTGGGAATAAAATTTAAGCACGATTTTCTGTGTTTCCTATTGCTCTCTTATTAGTGCATATATATAGGTACTTTAGCATTGCATTCAAAAGCATAAACTCTTCAGTTCTGCAATGGAAAGCAAAAGCACTGCAGGGAAAAGCTCTAGAAATCAGCCAGTTGCTAGCATATACTAATAGATATTCACTAATCATATTTGCTAATTGGATAAACCAACATCACAATGCACTAGGAATGCTGGCCTGTTCTCAGGTACCTGTTTTTAAATAAATGTTAAAACCAGAACTACCATACATATGATCTTTAAAGACGTTACTTTTCACAGGCAAAAGGGTATCAACTCCACATGCCCCGAATTGCTCTGCAGAATGCTATACACGACTAAATGCTTGCACATCTCTCAGCAACTGCTGCTTTATTTCAACCCTGTTTGAAGTGATCCGTTCATAGACTGTGTGCACAATCACATTCCTACACCACTTTTGAAAATTTACAATGAAAGATGACACGTAAATGGAGGAAGTTGTATTGTTAAGTATGAACATTAACGCTAAAAAGAAAAGCTTTCTCTTGCACTTAAAGGTCAAAAGTCTGGACCCATTCTTCTCAGGCTAGAATAAAACTAAAATAACTCATTGCTTTTATTATCTCCAGATTGGTTTATTATTGCAGTATAATATAGCAGACAAGACCACAAAGAGTCAGGTACAGACACAGATGCAGGAAAATGGATTATTTTCTCATCCGTTCAAGGTATAGTGAATAAAAAAGTACATTCGTAACCAGCAGTAATGTGCTTACGGCTCATATCATTGAGGAACAGAGGGCTTCGTTGCAGTCTGCTACTGTTTAACAGACCTCAGCAGCGCTGATTTTGAAACCAGGAATTTAACAGAAGGTTGCAGAGAATTAAATGTCTGCAACTGTATCTTTCAAACATGCCAATAAATTCGTCAGCATATTCTGTTGTTATTGCCATAGACCAAAACATAAAGTTGACAATGACAGAATGCCATCACCCAAGACACCAAATTATTTTTTTCTGCACTCTTGTCAGCAGCTTGTTTAAAAAAATCCCAACAACAGGAGAAAAAAAATAAGGAAGATAAAAGGAAGAACTTCTGAAAATGTCAGTACCCAGAACTATACCCAGATGTTCAATAGGAAACCAGTCACTGGAAACCTGGAATTGGCATCATTATATTTTGATGTACAGTACAAAGAACACTTCCAAGCAGAATTGGCAAAGGACCAGCATCTGCTACCTGCTAATTAACACTTTAAACATAGCATTGCAGGTGGCTGAAAAAGAACAATGCAAACCGGGAGCATACTGGAGCGCCAAACCTCGCTCTGTTGGGAGGGATCTCTCTCCCTCCCTCCTTGCTGCAGAATCCATTCCAGAACTGCGTGCAGTGCTCTGCATTTGTCTGCTTCTCCATTGCCTTGACAGCCAGTATTATAGTTATTTAGATGTTGTGTAACTGTATTAGTTAATGTTTGCACAGTGCTTTGAATATGTGAATTGCTATCCAGCTATTCAGTATTATTATTTCCATTAGGATGAACCTTAAAAGCATACTAAAAAAGAAGGTGCTTAAGTTGAATAACCTCCTTTTAAAGAGGAACAGTAAATCCATCAGATTTTGTCAAGATGTTGTACTATCTGAAATACTTGAAATCACGTCTGCTTTTGCAATACACACGTGTGCACATGTGCTCACATGCACAGCATTTTATTTCACAGAGCAGTGTACTGGTTTAAGTAGACTTTGGGTTTATTGATATCAAAAAAACCCCACCAACCTACACCATGAATATATTACAGATTTAAGTTAAAATCAAATATAATTTCTTAATGACAATGTCAAGAAGACTAGCTTTGGAAATCAGAATTAGTGATGTTCCTTTATACTGTCTGCACATTATATCTTGTACAGGTCAGAACAGAATTTTATCAATACAGATGAATTAAGCAGAGAGGTGGTACAAGTGCAATTATATCACTAACAGTTTAAGGACATAAATTGTAACGTAGATACTGGAACCAAAGTAAAAAGGACTTTTCTAATAAGACTTAACAAGAGTCATGTGTTACAGTATAAAATTAGGCATATGATGACTTGTGTAGACTAATACCTGACAGTGGCTTAACTGCCTATATCAAGAAGAATTATGTTGATTTGAAAAGCTGTGCAGTCAATCAAGTGAAAAAAACCCACAGTTTTCTACACATATAGGCATGGATAATTCAAATCCTCCTGGAGATTTTATCTCGGAGAGAAAGACTAACTTTGCTAACTTAAAAGTAATCAGGATCCACTTACTTTGAAAAGAAACCTACAAAGCAAGGGTGACAATAGCTATGGTGGATAGAAAAGCGGCTGTTTGCAAAGAGACAGCAGGTTTTTAATATCAATGCATGGAAAAAAAGGACAAAGTTACTTATTAGAAGCTAGTCCATTTCTCATAGCTAGAGTTTTTGATCTCATGAAAGTTATCACCTCTCTTTACAAAGCATGCCTCAACTTAAAAAGTTAACAGATTCATATTACTGAAGCAATAGCTTCGCAGAACATGTGGCACCTGATGACAAGGTACATTTTCCTTAAAGCTGAAATCAGATTAAACCTTTTTTTTTTTTTTTTTAATACATGAAGTCTGAGGGTCTCAGACCACATTTGTTGGTCCAGAGGAAGTCTGAAGTACTGGAATTTATTCAATACCCATGGGCTGGGCAAGTGCCAGGCAACCTGGAGGCTGTGAAAGAAGCTGGGTTCAGTTAGCATTAAGTCCAGTTCTTTTGGACTATAGGCTTGGAGGACTGAGCAATGTTTGAGGGGGAGGATTAACCTGAGATTCATGTAGATATTTTTATTCTTCTGAACCGGTCACTAGAACCCCTGTTACAGCTGATGAAGAAAAATGGGCACTATTAGAGATGATTTATCCCAATGTAGATTGTAAAATAAAACAGACAGCCCCTCAGTATGGGGAGACTGGAATAAATAGTAAAATTGTAAGACAAACAGATCTCAGATAGGCTCTGATACTACAGCCAGTAGCTAAGTGTTGTAATTTTGTGTTTAGAAGACAAAGCAAAATGTCTTAAACATTCTTGGGTTGTCTTCCTCTCACCTCAGCTAATATAAAGAACAGTCTTAGAAGAAGAAAGGCAAAGACCTTAAATCCCTCCATGAGGCTGTCTCGATGGTTAAAGATTTACTCAGGAAATAGAAACTGTAGTTTAAAGTCCAATCTATATTCTTGCCCAGCTGTCCTGTAAAGTTCAGCTTAGCTATTTGGCACTTCCCTAAACCGAGAAGCCCTTGGGAAATTGTCCTATCTAACGGCAGCCATCCAGGAGATCAGAACAGCTTCTCCTTTTCCTGCATTTTGGAGGAAAGTAGGAAAAAAAAAAGCAAAAGGGCCAAAGGCAAAAAGCCAAAAAAGTAAAAGCTCTGTAATGAGTAGTATCCTCAGCTTTACTCCTCCACTCTTGCCTCTGAAGTTTTCCTTCATCTGACCAGTGAGATGGTTGAGCCACACGTCCTTGCTGCTTCTCTCCCAGCATCTTTTTCTGCTCCATTCGGAACCTCCTCCGATTCCATTTCTGTTATCTTTTTTGTGCTGTTCATTAAACACAACCAGAGGGAAAGACAGAATGAATTAAGCCTGTGGCACTAGGACTCTATTTCCAGCCACCCTTTTTACTCAGCTTGTTCCCTTCGCCTGCTGGACCCCGTCACGTGTTTGTTTTACCTGTTCAGTCTGTTGGTCTTTGGGTGCGGACTGGCCCTCACAAGTCATTTCCATATTGCTAAATGAATGAGTGTAGTGAGGAAAACTTAAACCCTGGACCTGTAATCATCCAGATCACTAACTACTTATTCCCTGATTCTTATCCTTTTTTAGGTAGAAGTATAGATATTAGTGCAGTGTCCACAAAATCCTTAGTATGATAGTACAGATTGCTTCATAAGCTCTCCTCAGACAAATATTTAATGATGTTTCTCTGTGCAGGGAGCTCTGCAGAGGCCCTCCGTCCTTGCAGAGCCCCATACTTGTCCACGTGTGTTTGTGCCAGGTATGATCCTTCTATGGCTCAGAAGAACCAAAGTCAATTACAACATAATTGTCAAGTTCTTACCTGGTTCTAAACTGTGGGTTCGGACAACACAGAAACCAAATCCATGAGATTAAAAGCGGTCAAGTTCCCTATAGTCCAATACACAGATTTAGGGTCCTACCTTAAAATCATTTCATGGAAGAAAATCCTACGAACTCTACAGGAGCTTTCCTTACACGGGGCATAGGCCATTTCCCTAGCTTGACTATGAATGCACACTTTTGACACACTAGAGACCAGGTGCCAAAGAGATTTCGAAGCAAAACACACAGCAGCTTTGCACATTAACCAGCACATTGTTCGGGACCCTGAACATAAAAAAATGTCATGGGGCAGATGTGTATCACGGGAAACAGCAGGAATCGTACTGCCCTGAGGGGTGAGCTAAGGTTGCTGCCTGACAGATTGGCTTTAGGCAGTTGTATCAGGTTGTCACAGAAATAATCCAGCCTCTTAAAGCTTGAAGGACTTTAATAACATTTCTGTGCAACTTTTTCTCAACTAAGTGGGTTATTTTAAAAAGCATTTTGTTGCTAGTGGCAGCTCCGTACAATGCAGCACACAGCATGGTTTCTCGTGTGGCTGAAGGTCACATCTCGATCAATTAAGAAAGAGTTTGTATGTTCTTCCAGATGCTTTTCATGCACGATTTCAAAATGGGCTGAGGCAACCTCTGTCTTTTTCTTAGACTAAATACTCTGGAACAGCAACGGGCTGTTGAAATTCAAGTCATACCTTCCATCCAGTCTTCACTGTTTCCTCAGAAATGCCATTTGGGGGCAGCCAAATAGGAAAAGCAGTTAGCTGATCTTCTGGCACCTTCAGTGAGATTAATGAATCCATCACGGAAGAGGTCAGACAAGGTAGCTCCGCACCACTCCCGAGTCACTGCCACAGGAACACAGGATTTTAATCTCACAAGTTTTCCTCCAGCTTTTCAATTTAGCAAACAGCTACCTTTGGCAGGAACTGTGCAAAGGAGCCTTGGGCTTAAATAATTCAGCTATGTGGAAAGGCAGAGGAAAGTAGGTGGAGGGAGGGCTGAAGGGAAAAGCTGTAGTATGTTTGGAGTTGCAAACTTTATTGCCATACCCATAGTGGGAGGGAGTTAAAAAGCATATTATTGCAGAGACGCCCTCAGAGAGCAGACAGGTAGGGAGAAAGCTGTCATTTATCAGCTTACACTGGCTGTCATTGTGCTCCTATTAACTGG
Organism: Microhierax caerulescens; assembly: GCA_035590215.1. Taxonomy (NCBI): domain Eukaryota; kingdom Metazoa; phylum Chordata; class Aves; order Falconiformes; family Falconidae; genus Microhierax; species Microhierax caerulescens. The sequence continues at coordinate 8,784,075 of JAVJGJ010000014.1, read as the reverse complement.
CTCAATTCTAACATTTCTGCAACGAATAATACTAAGACCAGCCTTGTGGGAAATTATCATTTCTTTGTTTTATCATAAAGTTATCAAATACATGCTATATCCTTTTGATTTGCGTAGTTTCTGCCATTTGTTTTAGAGACAACCAGGAAATCCAGGAGGTGGAAGGAAGATGGTTCTGTGGGGACAGAACTGAAACCCTGAAGTTTTATTGCAAAGAGATGCTTATGTAGAGGGGGAGGGTAAGGAGGGAAAAAAAAAAAAGAAAAAAAAAAGGTGTAATTTATCAAATAGCACTGGTGGTCTAGTTGAAGATGACCCTGCTTATAGCAGGGGGGGTGGACTAGACGGCCCTTAAAGGTCCCTTCCAACCCAAACAGTTCTATGATTCTGTGGTCAGTCTAGTGATGCTGAAGTAACCTTGAGGTGGCAGATTCTGTGATGCCTGTTTTACTGTTAACCCAAAATGAAGGAACAGTGTGCAATTACTCTTTTTTTAAGCTGTCACTAAGGAAGTTTGTGCATCTGCTTTCAGAGTGGAGGTGTTCTCAACAGGGTTAGCCAACTATTTTGGGCTTAGTCAAGCAAAACACATTTTGCACTAGGTGACACTAGGGTAGGAATAAATACACCCATTTCTCTTCATCATGCCATGTGATTTGAAGCATAAGATAGATTCAGTCTAAATTAATACAGAATGGAAAAATAAAACTGTTTTGATGCCATCAGTGAAACTATTATAGTCAACAACTGACATACATAGATATCTTTAAAAAGCTTAACTTCTAAGACAGGTTATCTCAGCTGTTAGCTGTAGCGAAGAATTAGCCAGCTACCTATTTTGTTGTATATTGTCCACCTATTGACAAGTCTAAAGTGCAAAGCACAGGGTGAAGGATGTTGGGTCTTTGTAATGAGGCAACAAGATGCAGAGTCAAGGTTCAGCTTGTTGAATGACAGCTCTGCAAGCTGTTTCTTACACTAGTTATGAAGGTGAAAGTACCAGATAAAGTCATGTAACCATTTCATGCCAAAATTTGGAAGACATGCATCAGCCAGACTGCTGTGTATGTAATTGCTGCTCAAAATGTCTCACTGAGGCTCCTGTTCTTCACCCCAGTACTTCTTCAACCCTTTCTATCTGCTACAAAAACCAGAGATTTTCGAGTTACAAAGTTCATCTAAGTTCCACAATTGTGCAGTGATGCCTAGGACTTCTGCCAGTGCAAGAGGAATCAAATTCTCTTTGAATAGCTGCTGAAGGATGAATACAGTACTTTATTGCATATAAGTGCATGAAGCTGTCTCCTGGCAGCCCACTATTTACATTACATGTTGCATCATCACTCTTGTCTTCTGAAACACACAGATAGCAGCAAGAGGAAAAGCCATAGTATCAAAAGGGATTTTATAGATAAACAATTGACCTGTTCTAAGTGTAGATGGCCTTGAGCTTCACATCCCACCAGTCATGTGGTTCTCAGTACATCCCACCAAGAAGAAGGGTGCAGTCTTTTTCTCTGGAGCTGGCACACCGTGTCCTCCCTGGGAGCCCAGGGCATCCTTTTGCCACTGAAAACAATCATTTGGCTTCCATTAGATAAATATTATGAGCAAAACCATTGGGAATGTTGTGGGTGTTTCAACAGCTATTTGTTTTGTGGGGGGTAGTTTCAGAGAGGGGAAAAACCGCAGTTTAACAGGGACTTTGTAAAGGAACATTATATAACCTTCCCACATACATTACGGTGCTGTTTATCTGTTTTCAGGCTTAAGAGAAGCACTTGTTCCCTACTATGAATGTCTATAAATGTCTCAGTGTGCATGTGACAGTGTCACACATCCAAAGGCAGCACCATCTCAAAGAACACTTCTGCAAAAGTAACATCCCAGGAAAACCAAACACCCTGCCAGCCCTGCCCCCCTCAGAGGGGTCACTCTCTCTGCAGGAGTAGCGAGAGCTTCCAATGTAATTAGTTATCCATGTTCTTTTCCAGAGATAATGCTTGTAGAGCACTGACAACACATTAGGTGCTCTGCAGCTGAAGCTAAAGGTACAGTCTCGGTCTAAAAACTGTGAAGTAGCTTTGAGATAAAAGTTGCATTCAACACTTAATGCTTAGTAGTCCCAGATTCCCAATCTCAGTTTCTACAGTTTATCAGTTTATTTTCCTATTCCATTTTGAAATACACTTGCAGCTTCTGCAACACTGTCCTGTGGCAATGAGTGCCAGACGCTGTTTATGCCTTTTTTTTTTCTTTTTTTTTTTTTTTTTGAGGTCCTTCCAATGTTTCAGACCTCAAAACCCATTGTATTATGTCATATCATTGTAAGTCTGCTGCTTGCAAACTGGAATCTAAGCCCAAGACACAATATGATTTAGACCTGCACTTGCAAAGAAATATTTTGCAAAATTAAAACTAATCCTAGCCCATACAATGTGTAGCTCCTGCTGAAACTACAGACTTATATCCCCAAAGAGCCCTAGTAAGGCTGTATTAAAACTGTATTTTAGAGGCAATATGGACATAAACCCAACATGCAGACAGGCACTGCTGTGGGCTGCTGGTACACTATCATTACCTCGGGTGCTCAAGAGTAAAATGAGTTGTAAGAAAACTTGGAAACTGGTCAAGTGCACATATAGGATGTGCCACTCTAATAACAGCTGTGCCTTGCAGACACGGGGCTAGATTTGGAATTGCAGCACCCC
>JAVJGJ010000014.1:8756120-8781264 GCA_035590215.1 Microhierax caerulescens | reverse complement strand
GGGAAGTACAGTATTGAATTTGTTTTATAGTTGCTACTTTGTATATATATATATATATATATATATATATATATATATCTGTGTGTGTGTGCACATATGTATAGGTAGATATAGTGTGTTGGTACTGACTGCTTACCTGCTGAGTATCCTTCCCGAGTATGTTATGATTTTAGAAATGCCTGTGAAAGAAAGATAAAAAGATGGAGTCACAGAAGCCCAGGTCAAAGAATTTCCTCATGTAAAATGAAAGGATAGAGCGTAGATTATTGTGAAGATTAGAAGCAGGATTAAGAATAAAATAGGAAGGAAGGGATGGAAAGTTAGATTTTGAGGGGCTAAATATGGTGTCTTCTTTTCCTTAAAGACCACCAGAACAGTTCACAAGATGGATTGTTTATATTTTGGGTAGTAATATTTTCTACAATCTCCCCCAAGCACACCTCTACTCAGAAACAGACCTGTTGTCCCTCTATTATCCTAACATGAAAAAAAATTGATTCTTCCTGCATGACTCAAAGTTGACCGTAGTGAAAATCTCCAGTGACAGAGAAGCAGAAGACTTTAGCTGCCACCAACATATTAGTGATCTCTTAAAGAACACTTTCGGTTTCTTACAGATATGAATTGGTCTCCTACCCTATTACGTGTCTTAAAAGACTTCCATGGTTATTTTTCAATGTCAAAAATGGGTCCATGAGCACTGTTAGCCCATAACCCCAGCATGAGACACTGGAAGAAATTTCTGAAACAGCCAAGTGCCTGCTCAAGGAACTAAAAGAATTAAGACCACAATCCAGCATGCAGATGGTTCTTAATTCTGGAAAAGCTTTAATTTCCATGTTCCTTTCTCCTCTGATCATCTTCATATATTTTACAGGGGTGAATACCATTCCTCCCTCCGCCTTTCACACAGACAGCTGCAGTTCAGGGCAGTTGTGCAGAACACCAGTCTGCCCATTTCGAGTCAAAACTTATTTCCATATTCTTCCATGATAATTTAGGGGGAGGGGAACCTGCTTCCTTCATCTCATTCCTGCCTTTTCCCTTTCCTCATTTGTACGTATGAGAGGTTCTTTATTCATCCCTGACATGGCATTTATACAAACCCACATCTCCAGTTACAATCCAAGTATCCAGAAAGAAAACTGCTGGTATGTTTAACCTGCACACAGTAGTAGACAGGACCTTAACTCTACTAGCAAGATACAGCAGCAGAACTTCCTCCTGCCCCAGATTGCTACCTGCTTTACAGAAAATTGTAAAATAATCTTGTGAGATTAACAAAAACATGATGGTTAAAAAGATTTATCTTCACTGATGGTCACTTCAAAACTTAAGTAATTTTTGGCTGATACATTTTACAAGAGCTTGTATAGAAGTATCTTTCACATAATGTATTTGAGTAACAAAGGAGAAATGAGGCTTTTAGAGGACAAACAATAATACGTATTTTTTCCTGCACTTTTGCTATTTTCTGTCATTGTTTTTAAACCCCACAGTAACAGTGCTGTTTCAGCTATTGAATCTTACTCAATGACTTTACTCATTAAACTACTAAAACCGGTGGGGGAAAAACCCACTTCATGAGAAACTTCATTGTCTTTTGGCATTATGCAAATATTCTCAATTAATCTTAGAGTAATGAGAATTTTGGAAAGCAAAGGTTGCAGTGAATGTTTGATGAAGTAATAGCAAGTCAACAATCTAAACATGGCTTGATTATGGAAATGAAATTTGGGTAGAAAATCCAACTATTAAAGCAGAAAATGTCTAATTAAATGGAACCCATGCATTAAATTTCACTTATTCTCTACACAAGTATTCTATTTTCAAGCTCTATTTAAGTAGTATTACACAGCAACATATAATTAAAAGTCTAATACCACCTTCAAGTTATAAAAGGCATCCCACTTTTAACAGGAAATAACAGCCTACATGAGAGATTTTTATTAACTGAAACAAATATTTTCACTATCAAAATGTATTTGAGGTATTCTGTTCAGCATACAGAACACGGACCTGATCTCAAGGAAAAAATAAAAGCAATAAGAAGATGCATTCACAAGTGTATAAAGTATTTACAGCAGAGTACAGCTGTCTACAGAAGCAGACAGCAGAGGAAATGCTCCCAGCTCCTCAGTTTTTCATAAACACTAGCATAAATATTCATATTTCATAACGTTTATACCCAAAAGCTCATCATCTGCTTATTATTTTCTCTGTGCCACTCTCCCAGTTAACGCATTTCAGTAATTCAGTCCCAAATCAGAAACAATTGCACATAATTTACATTTACAAAAGAACCTGAATGGAAGAAAGTCAGTCTGCAGCCTTCTTTATCCTGATGCCCAGCTTTGTCCTCAAATGAGACAAAGAATTCAAACACTGTGGTAGCAGTTGTGGTGTCACCATAATGCCTTAGAGCCCAAGTCATGGTGTGAGACGCCAGTGTGGCTGATGTAACAAAGAGCAGAAACAGGTTTCCTGTCAGATGCTCACAACTGGAGCTGGGTAATATCCTCACTGAAGGAAAAACACAGGGATAGTTTATTTGGTTAAAAATAACTTTTCCAAGAACCCAGGAACCATTGTTCACATTTGTTGAGTGATTTCAGATGTAAAAAGATACCTGAAAAAAAATCAAAATAGTTTATTTCTTCATTTTTAGATGAAGAAACATGACTTTTCATTTCAAAACCCTTTAAAAAAATGATTTTTATTGCTACAGCTAGTTGTTCTTGAGTGGGAAGCTTGATGGTTTAAATATCAATGTGAAGAATCTGTTAGAATTACATATTTATAGTCTACTTACAACCTAATTACCATCCAAGCAACAACTGGATAAAAATGGGAGACACTGGTGGTCATTGCAGCTTCTTAACAGTTTAAATTTTGCCAAGCTGTTTCTAAACGTACCAGAAGGAGATGGAAAAGATTTGAAAAGTAAGACCTCTAACTAGTTCATAAAGATGTTCTTCCCAAACCTGACATATCTGAGAGAGATCTCAGAAGAATTTGCCTGAAAAATTAATGCTTGCTGATAAAAGCTGCCATGTATTTAAGTTAAATCAATTTCTAACTGGTTGTTTTGTAGCTTCACGCTTCATCCTAAATAGCCTGACAATACTATGTTCTTATAAAAACAATCTGTACCTCATCCACAGCACACACAGAAACAAAGACTGGCAGCAAATTCCTCTCAGACCTCCTACTGTGGGCCTATAAAGTTAAGAACACAAATAACTGAACATCAGAATAGCACAAATATTTACCAAATTGGTTTAGCTGGCTAGCGTAATACCCATGTCACCCAAACCCAATTTTTCTGGTGGAGTTTATACCTCCAGACCAGTACTAAAGTACTGAGGATAACTAACACATTTGGGGCACTGGGGAATTTAAAGATTGAGAAAAACTGATGAGGAGAGAATGTAATGGTAGTTAATACAAAATGGGATCAAAAGAAAGCCATCAGTATGAAATGGGCTGTGTAAAATATCTCCCAGTATAGCAGTTGCGTTAATGAGCATGCAGTTGCATGAAGTCAAGTTGTTACAAACTTTGGACTATGATACTAATTACACCCTAGAAAATATAAACAACTTATAAATATGGAAAAGCTGTTCTAAAACCTACAGTTACCTAACATGTAGATCCACCCAGAAGATAGTGGTGTGAATTTCCTTGCTCCCCAGGCAGTCTCCTGACACTTGACAGTTCACATGCATGGATCGACAATAAAAGGGTGCAGTGAAGTAACATCATGATGGATGGAAATATGTTGACTAAAATGAGGCAGAGTTCTTCAAATCTGAAGCAGAAATTCAGGTCAAGCGTGGGTGATTCATGCCATCTTGTGATGGTAGAAGGACCTGAACATGGGAAATTCAGACCCAGGGTGCAGAGTCAATGAGGTAGGTAAGCATATGCCCTCTAATTTGAAGTTAGTTGAAAGGTACCCAGAGTCACCCAGTAGCAGGGCTGGAAAGCTACCTCTAAACCATTAAACAGAACAGGACCAGTAGCCTAAGCCTTCGTGACATGGCCTGGCTGCATCCATGTTGCAGAGCACCGAGCTGGGTCCAGGCCATTCCTTGGCTATTCCTATACTGGTAAATTAAACAATATCAAATAATGAATCGCAGCCCCAGAATTAAATTGTCCCTATTGTTCAGCTGCTAGAACAGTCCCTGGCATGGCGCTCCCATACCACTCTCTAAAAAATTCTGAAGAGTTTGGGATGTAGCATGGACCAAGGACTGCTCCCAACAGGCAGTTCAGGTGCAGACACTGTTTTTGACTGACAGATTTTAAAAGTACAGACATAGGCTCTTCTGTTCCACCTGGCCTCAGTGTCAGAAATGGGGGATCCCAAACTCTTGCAACCCCCAAAAATAGTTCCTCTGTTTTGAGTGGGATTTTGAGTTCACAGTACCTGGCAAACGTGAGTGCTTGCTGCAGCCCAACACCGTGATTTTTAGTAGCAGATTGAGAGAATGCGCTGCCTCCCTTGAAGGGGATGGATGAGGACATGCAGGCGTGCTTCAGGGTGCAAAGCTTGCTGAGATTAAGCTGAAAGCCAGTGTCAAGGAACAAAGGAACCAAAAGCGGTGCACTCTCATCCATACCACTTTTTTTGTGACCAGTCTGAACATTCCCCAAAGTCTTTGTATTCAAGTAATGTAGACAAAATGGCCCAAAACAGGAGCAGGGAGTTAACAAAGGAAATTAACGGATGAGCAATGTTTGAATTTGAGCTGTGACCTTCTTTCATTTTACAGTGGACACATGTATTGGACCCAGTCTCAGCTCCTTCCTTTATCTCTGGTATGGTGATTTGGTATGTAAATGTACTCGCTGTGTTTTATCCTCTGTTCAGGGATTTCACATTTGGGAATCCAGTATTTGCTAAGCACTGTAGTAATATAACTAATAGCTATACGTTTATCCAAATTATGAGAAGTTGGACATAAAATACTGTATTCTAACATTCATTCGTTTTAAAATGCATTAAGTATATTTGTGATAAATGTCTAACTAATATCTTCTTATATATGTACATTTCTCTTGGTTCTGAGGACAAAAATATTGAAAAGCCATTTAAGCTCTGGAAATCGGGCTGTAAGTGATGGAACAAATAAATTGATCATACAGTGCAACGAGACATGAGCATCAAGTAGTAAATCAAGGCTTGTAAGGTTGGGATAACCATCTGCATTTGTGAGAACAGACAAAAATGGGTTTAAAACAAGAAATGAGAAAATAGATAAGCTTCATCCAGCATCTTTTACGAAGTTGAATCTTGAGTGGCAAGTATAAATATTGACCTTGTAACAAGCATCCTGTTGAGCATTTCATTGAGCTCAGGATTCAGGCTCTTGGAATTAAATAAAGGTAGGAGCTGCAATTCCCTCACTGCAAGCTCATAAGAGACTTTCTCACTCTTTGTATAACACCTCTGTGCATGGCCCAGCCTCTACATCTGTAAACCAAACGGAATGTATTCAGAAATTTCTGTGAGTGTAACACAGTTTCAGCAGCACATTGCTGGAAGATCTGTTACAGCTGTGTGGCCCCCTGGAGAGTCCCAGCACTCTCTTGAGAGTACCAAGGAAAGCCCGTTATTCTCTTAGGCTCTTATCTGGAGACTCCTAGGCCTCGGTCTAGCCCCTTAGAGACATGCCCACATCTTTTGAGTCCTTTATTGCTGCAGGTCTGTTTTCAGCTGTTTGAGCTGAACAAGTACACAACAGTATCACCAGCAGAACAATAGAATATTCAGGTCAAGGAATTGAGACAGATCAGGCAGAGAGAAACATAGGAAGGGTATCTCTAAAATTACACTGGCATAGTGTAATTCTGACCTAAGACCACAATTTTCTCCCTTTCTTTGCATTTAAATTCATTTTGCTGGCTATTTTTGTGGTGCAGATTGTTTCCCTGCCCATTCAAATAATTGGCAGTGCCTAAGTAGGCTCCATCTTCATTCCCTTCCCCCCATTTTTTTCCCATGTGCTTTTTGGAAAGGAACATATCATCTGTTTTCTCTGCATTGCAACAAAAATGCTGTGGGGAAACACAAAAGAAAAAGAAGAATCTCCCCTGGATAGATGTCCAGATTGCATCCTTAATATGACACATTCTCTCTCATGCACATAATTGATGGTTCAAAAAGCTATCCCTACTTTTTTTTTTTCAGTATTGTCTTATGGTTACCAAGGAGTCTTTTTGTAAATACTTGCTCTTGGAAAAAGGATGGTGAAAATCACTTTCCAGGTTTCTATGAATGCTGCAGTGTTTAATTTATTTTGATTCATTCTGTGTTTACATCTGCTTTCAGATTCTGTATTTACATCTGCTTTCAGTCTTTGTGTCCTGTCCTTTGAGAATTCACCTAATCTACTTAGGTTTACAAAATACTGTTTTGGAATTTCATGTTAAGGTCTTTCTCTTAAAAAAAAAAAAAAAAAAGTATCTGATTTTGTCATTCTTTGCCCTGAAAGATTTGTGAAGTACAGGATATAGCTATAGCAGGTGTGAATAAGAAACAGAGCTCCCAAGTCATCTATGATACAAAGTTATTTCACTGGGATAAGACGACCTTTTCCTTTCATGGCCTCATCATAGTTTGTTCCAGCTCTTAGCTAGAATTTCCAGTTCCCCTCATGGACCCATATGAACCATAGAAGCAAAGACCCAATTTTCAACCTCCATTCAGTAAAGCACAAAGTGCCCTTAACACAAAAGGAATTTAAACATGTAATTAAGTTCCTTCAAAAAAATTGTCTGAAAGCATCTTATCATTTCATAATCTTTTCCACTGAATATTTGGCATTTTACATCCTTTCAGTTGTTCTTCTAATTGCAAGTGCATACCTAAAACACCAGGTGCACACTTTTAATCGTCCTGAGTTATGAAGCAGCTGAAAAAAATCATACAGTGGGTGAACCATGCAAAACTTATACCTGCAAAACTGCATGTTTATTGCAGATTTTCAAATCCACATCAGCAGATGTTGCCCCTGTGCTAGCTGTGCTTGAAAGCTGCTTGAGATATTCTAACAGCATTTTCTTCAGGGGACAACATAAACAAGCAGATGCAAAGAGAAGTATGTTGTCTCCTTCTCCAGTCTGTTTTCAAAGGCAGCGGTACTCAGCTCTTCCTACACTGAGGGCAGTAACAGAGACATCTCCTATCCAGCCTTAACTTCATCAGTCATGTTTTTCCCTCTTCTCTCCTGGTTTTCCACCCCAGTTAATAATATGAGAAAAAGATGTACATGTGAGTAACTTTTCACTGTGGCCCTTGTGTGAATTTTGACCACAGATGAGCATCTGTCTAGGCTTTAGATTCAGCTGGAAAAGTCCGTTCTCCTGTGAAAAGGAACAGTCTCTATGCATTTTTATGAATTTGGGGGCATATAATTCAGAGGTAATCTATCCACTGATTTTGACAAAATTTAATGTGTGTTCCAACATCTTTACCTTTTGACACTGAAGCTGATTTGAAAGGCAAAAGGTACATTATTGCAGTGATTTCTGGTTTTCTTCTTTGCTACTTCTAGGTTTCTTCCTTCACTGTGGTGTCTACTCCATTTCCTAAGTCCCTCAGTTTAAATTTAAAGTGAAATAGCTTCCAGATGTAATTTTACTGCTCCCTTACCCACATAATGAAAACTAAAAGACACTGTAGAATCCCTGTTGAGGCACCACTATCAATGTTTGGCAAATATCCATCATAAAGTTTTTTTACTCCTCTGCCGACTTAAGTAAAATGTAATTCATCTAGAACAGGATGAAGTGCAATAACATTTTAATAGTGACAGATTCACTTTGAGGGTGTTATGATGCTTCTTGAGAACTTTTGCTTAAAATATGCATAAACACACACAGGCTACAGTTTGGCAAGTGGAACCTTTCATACTCTATAGAAATAAAGTGCAATTAGTCAGTTGCAATTCAATTACATTTGTGTGCTAAATAAGGCTGCTGAGAAAAATCACATGCTGTTCATTCCTAAAGCAAAGTACCAATACAGCTTTAATTTGATTTTCCTTAGCCTTTCTACAAAGTCAGCTTGCAACTCTTTGGTTTATAATAAGCAAACAAGAAAAACAAAAGCAAGCAAACAAAAAAAAAAACCAGCCCAACTTTTGCATTTTACATTTAGGTAAATTTGAGGTTTCTGTCAGAGATGATTTATTCCTAAAACTTAAAATGACTGACTCTACAAGGCTAAATGAAGGAGTTTATTTTCCTACTACTAAATTTTGAATGTAGCAAAAGTTTAAGAGTCAAAGTAATCTTCCTAACAGATGCAGCGTACTAGCCTCCCTCTCCCAAAGTACTTCATAATCCATGAGGACTTTAAATCAAACAGAAAATTAATTTTTTGGGTTTTTTTTTATTCCAGACATACTATATTTTCACTGGATATCAAATATACTTGAAGCTTACCTTAGCCCAGGTAATGTTCTTGGAAACAGAGTTTGAACCATAATACCAAAATGGATGGAGAAAATAAATTACTGCACACAAAATTTTACCTGTAAGTCCCATGTTTCTGAATGTATTCTTAGAATTGCAACAAGTAAATCTGATCAGCCTAAATGAGGTCAGAATTCAAGTCAGGGAGTAAATCAGTTCCTTTCAAAACAGTGCAATATCTCAGGATTTACATAAATTGAGAAGATTCCACCGGGCCAGTAATCTTCAAAACGGGAGTGAGTAAGAATGACCTAAACATGAGATTAAAAAAATTAGTAACATTAATAGAAATTAGTAAAAAAACCCTTAGTAACAACTTCAGCCTCCTAAATGTCCCCACAAAGAAGGGCAGAAGGGAAGCCCGTTGCCTGTCCACCTTCCTCCAGCAGACTTCTCTCTTGCTCTCTAAACTTCTCACCTTGCCAAGTTTCACCCCATCCAGGACTTGTTGTCCCTGGGCCTCCAGTTTTTACTCATACAAGAATACATAGCTTGAAAAGTCCAGATTTTGTCCTTTCTGTGCCCTTGGTTCTTCCAGTTATTTTCTTCCAACTCAGTCTGGTCTGAGGCCACTGCTGCTCTTGGGCTATTCAGCAGATGAGCACCACCTGTTGCTGTTGGACGCCAGCTGACTTCTCCCTCCAAGATGACCACTGAACAGCATCCACTTCTTTTGTGATGTGAGTTCAACCAACACGACCACTTAACAGCATCCACTTCTTTTGTGATGTGAGTTCAACCAGCACTGGCTCAATCCAAGGTAAGAACTTGTAGCAAAACCTGTAGCTGCTGGCAGAGGAGGGACATTTCTGTTATATCAGTGGTGGTTTTCTACTTGTTTTCAGAAAGAAACCAAAAATCCCTCTCTTCAAGCTGAAGCCTTTCCTTTCCCTCCCTGACCCTCAAGGAGTCAAGAAAATACTCCTTGTCATGGGAAACACATTCCTAGCATCCCCAAACACCCCTCATTTTCTCTTTTGCATTCATTTTAATGAAATTAGCCACTGGAACAGGAATCCTTCAACATCTGGCATTTAAGGAAAACAACACAGCAGGAGACAGAAAATACTTCTTTTTTTTCAGAGTAGAAAACCCTGAGCTTTAGGAGTGCTCACAATGCTGAAGATCATGGGAGCTCCGGGCTTCCAGTGCCAGCCTATATCCTCTTCAATTGGTTTGCTGAGACACATCTTGAAATCCAAATGCTTCCATGAAAATTGTCTGCATTCGCTAATTCAGTGGGAAAAGCATTCAACAAAAATTTCAGTTCCAAACACATTTATATCTCATCTTGACCCATTAAAACTGTAAAATGGAGTGGGTACAGCTGCTAGAGATGGTCAGGAGTGGTTGCAGTAGCAGGATGCAATCTGCTTGGACCCTCTCCCATACTGAGATATGGAAATGCATGCACTTTTCAACTTAATTTTGCATATAAATGTCTATGTATATGAATGAGTCACTAACAAAGGATATAATTAGAGAAGCACCATGAAGGGACTCATGTGTTCTGTAATAAATTATAAAATTTGTACCTAAGGCTATACTGGGCAGGGATATTCTAATTAGACCGTTAAACATGTTTATGCTGGTAGTCTCCAAGACTGACCAGGGTAGAACATCTATAAGTTGGTTGAAAAACACATACACCTTTTCATTTTCCATCCACCAAGGCCTATGAAATCAGGAGAAATAATATGAAGTGCAATGGATAGAGCAGTTGTTAACAGTCTGCAAGGGAGAAACTCGCATTGCCGAGTGGACAGTTTGGCATACGTATTCTTCCCCATCTTTTAATTCCTCTGAGTCTATGGAAAAAGCTATAGACTAGATAGAGATTAAGCATACATAATTGCATTATGTCACAATTTTATGCTTAGCATCTGGCAGTAATGCTGTCTCCAAAGGAAGAAATTCAGATGTGACAACAATGAACAATGAATCTGATTCTCATCTTCATTAAATTAGGTTTTCATTGCTCTAATTTCAGTCTATTTTTTCTCCTAATATTCAGTCATTCTGATATCAGCTGATTCAGGATGTGAATAGCTAATTAGATTTGGGTGATTTCATGCATCCCAGAAAGGAAGCTGAAATATGGCTGAATCCTTCTGAAAAAAAGCAATGCTAGAAGAGTCAAGAGGTACTGCTCTAAATAAAACTGGGTTTCATATTCTATCCAAATGCAATAGGCAGTTTGCGCCTCCTGAGTAACCATGTATTAGTTTTCTGACTGGTTTCATTGAAAGTCGTGAGACCACTTTCTTTTTTGTGGCTCTGAAGGATTAGGTAAGTTAATTTTTGAATCATGCAGTCTTTTGTGTGGCAGCCTCCATCACCAGGCATGAGTAGCAGCTAGAAGTGTTAACCTCTACAGCTGCCTGCCTAGCTATACTACCACCCCACTATAAATATAAATCTCTTTAAAGCATAGATCTTTATATATCTTAAATATATAGATATATATTTATAAATCTCTATAAAGTATAAAATCTCTTAGCTACCTTGTTAACCAGGGCCCACAAGAACTGTAACTTTTGACAGAATAAAGCATTTGGAGTGACAAAGCAAGGCTGATTTTGTTCAGACCGTAAAAGCGTATTGTGAGTGTTGAATGCCACTGCCAGGTTGGACAATCAGATGTTAACATCTAGTAACACAAGATGTGTCAGTGTATAGGTCAGATCAGACACAGAGGGACTTTCATTCTGTTTCAATCTCCCTTTCTGAACTTCTGAACCATTGGATGAGCACTTGCCTCCTTTTCAAACTCACCTCAAGGCTTGTAGGCAAAGCAAGTGCAGGGAGAATTCCCAGAAGTTTGCACCAATTTGCCTGAAAGTGCTGTAAGCACTCCCAACAGTATATTTGAAAAGAAAGGCTTTTCGGAAACATATTTCCTCTGTTTTCAGAAAACACTGACTTTCCTTGAGATTGGGTAAGGATATGTCTTTAGTGCTTTTGGCCACAAACCTTAAAACATGCAGCATTGCTAATCCTGTGGATGTAAGACCTTCTGTTATCAGCATCATATATGTAGCTGCTTGGTTCTCACGCTGCCAAGCATCTGATTTTGAGAACAGCTGTGCCAGTTACAGTACAATTTATGTGGTGATACTTGTCCAATATTATTTTGGATTACAGCAATTTAAATCACAATTCTGCTCCTCCCCAGTGGCCACAGTCCTACCATTGACATCAACAAAAGCTAGATGAGATCCTGAGGGAAAGGCAGAGCCATTGTTCACCTGGCCATAACTTCTACCAAGAGAGATTTTCATACTCATGTAGAGTTCATTTCCTGTAGACAGTTAAACACTAAGAACAGAGACAAAATGGAAAAGATCCTGATTCCATTTACTTGCATGGTTTTAAGGTGAACAGATTGCATTTGGACTGGCGTAACTAAGAACACAATCCAGCCAACTGTATCAAACCCAGGGCCCGTAACATTTTCTTCCTTTTAGATCATACGTTAAGGTATTTCTCATTACATTGCAAAATCCCCCTCAGTCTGTATTCTTCTTGTACTCACATCTGTCTTCCAACTGACAATGTCAGTATCATGGCAAGTCCATTACCAGAATATGTGCTGCTAAGTACTCTATTTAAGAGAAGTTTGTTCTCAACAGATTCAGATACTTTCAGGCGTGTTGTTATTTCCATTTTGTACGTTGGAACAGTGCCAGGTAGACCTGTACAATAAAAATACCCGTGCTGAAATGAAGGGCTTTTAAATCTATCTGCTTGAGAACCAAAGGAAGGTAATAATCAGGAATTCACAGTTAGTAACACCTTGGAAGGACTGAATGAATTATCAACTCCAATGTTAGAGGAACCTGCTGCAATACACTTGGACCTAATGCTTTTTTATCCTTTATTTTGCTTTGTAAAACAGGGGGAGTCCACTAACCACAGCTGTGCTGTGCTGTGCTGTATTTGCACTGGCATCAAGAAGATCATTCCATTTATGCAGATTGCCCACAATTTTGTTGACCATAAAAATCTTTGACGCTCATCAGGACTCTGGTCTCAGCACCTTGTTTTGTATTCTGCTTTTGTGGGACTGATGGTCTCAGCTTGTTCTATGGGTCTGTCAGGTCTCGGTACTTACCAGCAATTTGGTCTTTTATTCAGACCACTGGCAGAATCAGTCAAAACCACAGACTCCTCCCTCCCACACATTACGAGGGGGGGGGGGGAACGAACTGATTTCTTCTGAAGATGTTAAAGATGGAATGAGAAAACACACAGGACAGCAAAAGGGCCTTGAACACCTTTCTTCTTTCAGAGAAATTGCAGTCATTCACGATCCAGTCAAAAGTCCTTAAGCAAATCACTTCAGTCACAGCAGTCACAGCCCTCCCTTTCTTCTGGGTGGCTTCACTCAAAGAGCAGTTGTCTTCTTTGTGCCTCTTCTACAACCCGATAACTAAATAACAGGCTGCTCCTTTTCCTGGGCTGTTCCCTTCTCCGCAGGCTTAGCTCCAGCCGCACTGCTCAGGTCCTTTTTTTGAGATGCAGTGACAAGGAGCACGCTGTGAAGGAGCGACGTGCTGCTCACCGGGCGCAGCAGCATTCGGCTGTCCTGCTGCTCAAGACCATAGACCGAGCCGTGGCTGACTGTCTCTGGTTTGCTATTTGTGCATCCCCTAGGTCTGTAACACGGCCGTCATATATATTCCAGCATCTAACAATAAGTATCTTGCCCTCAGCCAACAGCTTCACTGCCTTTCCCCTACCGTTGATTTTGCCTGACTTTAGACTACACATATCTGCAATACTTTGTCACTTCAGACTAACCCCGGTCCATGCTCCAGGGATCTTCCCTCTTTGTTCCCTATTACATAAAACCAGGAGGACTGAGTCAGGCTGTAGGTCCATCTGTCTGACACCATGACAAGTACGTAGCCTCCAACAGTCTCTCCGATTTTTTTGAGACAGTCAGGGATGGTATTTAGGTACCTAAATGTAGGTGCCTGCCGCTATTTCAAATCTCTGTGTGTATCTGGCTTGGCAACCAGCTGCTGCTGCAGGAAGGCACAGGTCTTCTGCAGGTCCTGTGGCATACCTGCCAACTCGGGATATTTGAGGATATTTATTTTTGGCAATAAATCCCAAATGTTATGTCTCTATGTTCAATAGCCTTTGACAAATCTCTGATCTGTGAACTCGCTACTCTTTTGAATTGCATGGGTTTAGCATTACAAAAATCTTATGGCGAGGAGGTTTACCAGTTTTATGGAAAACTCCCTGGGGTTTTTGGCTATGAATGTGCTATCCACTGGTTAACCTGTAGCTCTAGCAGAGGCATCTTGCAGCCATAGGATAGAGGCACACAGAGCGAGATACAATTAATACTTGCTTGCCTATACCCCATACATAAGCACAGTAAAATACCACAATCAGCATCATCATAAAAGCATATTGTAACATTGTAAGGCCACGTGTTTTGTCATGCAGGTTAAAATATAAATAACAGCCATAACTGCAAAACAAATGGTGACTTGAGATATGGTTTCAGATGCATAGAAAAGCATGTGCAAGTACTAAATTCTGTAAGATGAGAACTAAGGACACAGCGTGGGCAGGAAGGGTGTCTGATGGAACCAGAATTCCTGCAAAATAAGCAAAACCAGTACAAGGCCTGATCCCAAACACAAAGTATCAAGAACAGATGATAACTCCCCCTTTTTTGGAGGGGATAGAGCAGAAAAGCAGAAAGCTTCAAGGATGGATAAGAGAAAGAGGGGAATGCAGCCCACTTCACTTCTGGCTTCCCACATCAAAGAGCTTTGAGCACTGGCCAAATCAACCTCAGCGACTTAGGACCGACAGGGACCGTAGCCACCAACGCCAACTGAAACAGCATCAGTTCCACATGTGCAGTCACAGCTAGTTCAGGGTAAGCTCCTAAAGGACAGACTGGTTTGTATATATGGTGATAATGCAAGTCTTTTCAATGTCATTCATGTTTTTTACAGACCTCAGTCAACTCCCACTCTTATCCAGGGACGCCTGAGGAGCCACTTATTTATTCAAAACATGGAAGACCATTTTTAACGTTCAACATCCTGCAACCTTGTTCTAAATGTTTTTCAGTTCTGCTATAGTCTTGTAAGGTGGAAGAAGCAGAATTGCTTAAATTTCAGCTTACCATGGCCTAAGTGAAGCATAACAACTTACACTGCTATACTTGCTGTTCTTCCCTTGCTAATTGCTAACAGTCCATTTGCTGTTTTGCCTGCTTGCAATATTTCTTGTGGGTACAGCAGAACAGACCTTCCTGTCTGGCATCCTGAAGTGTTAGTTAATTGCTGCCGTTTAACAGGGTTTATATATCATATTGCATGGACTTTTCCAATTTACAGATGACGTTAAGATCATGTTTAACCAACGTAGGATTAACACTTTCAGTTGCACATAACTTAAACCAGGAACTTTGCCTAACTAAATCACTAGCTCGGTTGTGCTCTCTGAACTTGAATAGAACAGTGGGAGAAAGAAAAAAGATATCCAGAAAAGAGCTTAACTTTTTTAGAGTTCTCGTATAACACTACAGAGAAAAGAGGGGTTTGGGGTTTTTTAATATAATTCTGGCTGTACGTTGGGATACAAATAGTACCATATCCCCTTACAATGGAAAAATAATTCATGAAAGAGAGAATGAGAGGTGTATTTATGTTCCTTTTCACTGCTGTTTTTAATACACAGTTCCTTTTGAATTTTGTTTGGTTTCTTTGAATCCCACTCCTCCACAGACTTCCCAGGACTCAGTTCTCTGTTATTGCTCATACTTCCTGCGGCTCTGCTGGCTGTAGCAGTCCAATAGTTGCTTTAGCTGAAAATAAGTCTGCTAAGCTCCAATTATTTTTCTTTATGGAAAATGTGTGAAAAGCAACAAAACCAAGGAGAACAGACAGCAACAGAGTCTGTACAATAGTGTATGCATCTTCCATTAATTCCATCACTATTCAAGAGACCATAGGATATTCTTACCCTTGATAGCCACCACTGTATTCAGTTACTCTGGGTTCTCTTCTGGTCTTGTGTCTTTGCAGGATTACAGCTTTAAAGTTTTAAATATCTAGAATTAGGATTTTTTGCTACCTTTATGCTTCTGGAGGACCAAGAAGTATTGGCACCCTGTGCTTATTTTCATTTTAGATATTAGAAGGCTTATTTAGCAACATTAATAAGCAACCAAATAAGAAGGTATATATAGATATGTCATTACCGTAATCAAATATTAGGAATACTCATGAGTGAAATATAAATATATATAAAGGAAGGGGACTGTGGAAATTGAGTTTAAACAGCCTGCTTATTCTAAAGCACAAACTGCTGTTATTCAAGCTGAACAAGAAGGGAAGATCTCTACCCCTAATGCAAAACTTTATCAGTTGCTCAGGAGCTTATTGGCACAATTTAGGTTTCAATTCGATAAGACACTTCAGGGCGATTTAGATAAAATGTCACGTAGGAAGTTACCTGTAATTTTAGTATTTCTGTAAGAATCTTTCTGCTTTTTTTTATTATTATTTTTTACCAGAGATGAAAATCAAATTATCTGCAATGCTTGAGTATAGTCTATCACCTTGCTCTCTGAGCCAGACAGCCACTGACATTCCCATTTTCATTTTCCCATGGCTGACAATAATTTGTCACCCCAGTTGATTTTACAAGCCATGGATCCAGTATTTCCAACTGTATACAAGCAGAACTCCTCCAGATCCCCCAAGTAATGTTTGATAGTTTTACTCAAAACAACATTTATCTCTACAATAGTTATTTCTAATTGAAACTGAAAAAGAATTTTGGCAGCCAGTGAGTGTGTATTCTCCTAGCAGTGCCTCTCCCTTCACAGCAACACAAATGTGGTTTATCACAGACACAGCTTGGAGAGTATTTGTTACTTAGGGCAACAAAGATCGGTACACCAAGTTTTGTCACTATATATCTTGTGCTTAATATTAAATTATTCGCCCTACACTGCAACTTTTCCTTGTTTGGGGAATGTCTGGCACATAACTTCAGGCACAAACAATTTTTTCTTCTATAAATATATATATGCAAGTCCCCTTATTTTATTGGAAATGGGCATTTTTCTCCTATGTATCTATTTCACTACCAATCAGTCTCCCAGCTACAAGAGATCATTTGCCTTTGTCTTTTAGGCAAATGTTTTTAGGGACACAGAGCTGTTCTGTGCTGCTGAGTAAACTAATGTATTGGCAATGTGCATATTTCCCTCTGTTCGGCACGGGCAGCGCAACGCAGCTGGGTGCCTGTGTGCTTTCGGCAGCACTGGACACGCAGCAAGGGCTTCAGCCATTATCTCAGAGCTTGGTTACCTTGCTGACTTTTTTCTGGAGCCTTGACAAAGGCTCTGTGCCCTTTATGTGGGAGAGCAGGGGGAATGCGTGGAGTGCTGCCGAGGGATGGGCCGTGAGCCAGCTGAAATATGGTGAGTCAAGGTTAACGCACAGACCAAAGTGGATGATGTTGTAGGCATCGCTATAGGCCTAATGGTCAGGAGGAAAAGGCAGATGAGACCTTCTTCAGGCCACTGGAAGAAATCTCATATTCGCAGTCCTGGTCCTTGTGTGGGACTTCAACCACCCTGGTGTTGCCTGAAAGGACAAACCAGTAGGGCACAAGCAATCTAGAAAGCTTCTGAAGTGTGCCGATGATAACTTTCTGACACAGGTGACTGAGAAGCCATCGAGGGGAGATACAAACAAGGAAAAGCTGGTCATGACTTGAAATCTGCGGGTGGCTTTGGGACCATGAGATGGTGAAGTTCAGCATCCTGAGATGAGGGAGCAGGGCTGAAAGCAGGATCCTAACCATAGACTTCAGGAGAGCACACTGTGGCTTGTTCAGAGATTTTCTCAGAAGAATCCCATGGGATTCTTCTTAGGGAGAAAGAACAAGGGTCCAGGAGAGCTGACTGACTTTCAGGGATAATTTCCTCCAAGCTCAGGAACGGCTCATCCCAGTCTGCAGGAAAGCAACTGAAGTAACAGTAGGCCTGCAGGGGTGAAGAAGGAACTCCCAACAAAACCCAGGACTTCCTCCAAAGATCACACGCAGGAAGCCTCTAAAATGAGATGACTAGCTTGGTGGAGGAGGGAAGGCCACTGGATGGTGTTTGCCTGGATTTTAGTAATGCTTTTAAAACTGTCTCCCATAATATCCTGATTCATAGAGGGAGGAAGTATGGGCTGGATCAGTGGACAGTAAAGTGGACTGAAAATGGTTGGAACCGATGGGCTCAAAGGCTTGTGTTCAGCAAAACAAGGTGCACCTGGAGGCCAGTCACTCGTGATGTACCCCAGGGGCTCACACTGGGGCCAATGTTGTTTGATAACTCCATTAATGAGGTGGATAATGGTAGGGGAAGCTGCACCCTCAGCAAGTTTGCAGGTGGTAACAGAACTGGGAGCAGTAGCTGATGCATCAGACAGTCATGCTGCCATTCAGAGGGACCCTGACAGGATGGAGAAATGGGCCAACAGGAACCTCGTGAAGTTCAGCAAAGGGAAATGCCAATTCCTGCCCCAGGGGAGGAACAGTCCCAGGTACTGGTATATTCTGGGGACAGGCCAGCTGGAAAGCAACTTTGCAAAAACGGACCTGAGGGTCCTGGTGAACATGAAGTTGAACATGAGCCCACAATGGGTCCTTTTGGCAAGGAAGGCCACCAGCCTCCTGGGCTGCATTAGACAAAGCATTGCCAGCAGGTCAGTGAGGTGATCTGTCCCCTCTACTCAGCACTGGGGCGGCCATACCTGGAGGAGCTCTGGGCACCTCAGTACAAGAGACATGGATATACTGGAGAGAGGCCAAAGAAGGGACACAAGGATGGTTAAGGGACTTGAACACCTCTCATAAGGCAAGACTGAGAGACCTGGGACTGTTCATTCCAGAGAAGAGAAGGCTCAGGGGTCATCTTATCCACTGTAAATACCAGAGCAGGGTGAAGAGTAAAGAAGACAGAGCCAGGAACCTCTCAGTGGTGCCCGGTGCCAGGACAAGAAGCGATGGGCACACACTGAAACGGGAAACTTTTTTTCCCTGTAAAAATAGGCAAGCCCTGGCGCAGGTTGCCCAGAGATGTTGCAGAGTCTCCATTCTTGGAGATACTCAGAACCTGCCTGGACACAGCTCTGGCTGACCTTACTTTAAGCAGAGGGTCTGGACTAGAAGTAGAAGTAGAAGTATCTGTAGAAGTCCCTTCACACCCCAACTATTCTGTAATTCTGTGAAATGACCTACAAGAGACATCTCCAAACAAACTACTACTGCAAGGTGGAGTACTGGAGCAGGGGCTTTATGTTCCCACCCTCGCTCCTAGGAGGGGAAAGCATCCTCTTATCTGATCGAGCTGGATGGAAGTACCACCAGAAAACTACAACAGGTGCTGGTGCTCACTGCTGTATCTCAGACAACAGTGATTTTCTGCGGGGAAATGAGCTTTTCAGATCCTTCACGGTCTCCCTCTGACTGAGGGCAGCAGGAAGAAAGTACTTCCCCCCTCCTTAGATAATCAAATCTCACCATATAATAGAGAGAGAGTGCAGAAACTTCAGATCAGGTTGCAAACACCTAGTACGCCTTAGTCTCCTTTCTGTGTTTACCCTATCTGAACGCCGATGCAACAGTCCTGAGACAGAAGCAGCTCAGAACAGTGCTGTCTCTGTTGGATGAAAGAACAGTGGGGGTTTTCTCCTCTGAAGTGCCGCAGTCCAGTGCTGCAGTATAATATAATATTAATCTAACATCTGAACAGCACCTCACCCAATCCAAGATGATGTCAGGAAAAAAAAACACGTTTTTTCAACAGTCGCCATCTACCCAAGGTCTGTGCACACCCCCTTCTCCTCCCTAGTCTGGACTTTTACACATCAACAAGGGAGCAGGACTTGGAACTATCTATCAGCACCATCTGCTGTTACCTTAAAGAAGGTGTATTGTGATAGATAGTGCTATAAACGTGTCACAAGACTGAGACCCCAGCCCGGCAGTCCTATCTATATAGATAGCTCTATGTTCATATGTAATCCCAAAGATTTCCTGGTTGTACAATTGTGTGTTTGGATTTCTTACTGAAACTAGAGTTCACATAAGCAGCTTCCATTGACTTACCGCCTACTTCCATAGTTTTGGCTTTGCCTGAGGCACTCTCTCTCTCTCTATAAGAAGGTCAGTTTAGCAATAACAATGAAATTTCATTAAAGTTTTGTAAGATGGGAGGATTTGAAGAACCGTGTTGTCTCTTCTTGCTTCTGCTTTTGTGGTTGGTTGCTGCAGGTAAAGCAAGAGGAACTCCTCCATCACGCCTGTCGTGGGTAAGCTTCCCATTTATGCTACTAGAATTGCGAAGAGCATGAAGTAGGAACTGAGCAACCAAGTGAAGGAAAACTGATCTCTATTGTTTATACATATTGTGCGCTTGAGTATTTTCAAGCTTTTTGTAAAACAGTGATAAAATAAAACAAAAAGTCTTGCTTGCTTGTCTTAACGTTAAACACACAGAGCCAGAATTTCACAAAAATTATTCTTACCATCAACTGTTAACTGAGATTAATTGATCTTTCAGTTCTGTGAACTAATAAGGCTTTCAAGGATTTGTATTATCAAGGAAATGTACAGTATTAATTAGAAAGGGGAGCTCTCAATGGTTGCTAAGAAACAGGTATATATTTGTAATCACTTTTTTACCCCCTGGCAATGATGCCTTGTCATAGACTCAAGAATGTTTCCTTCAGAACAAATCCCTGTCATTTTCAATTAGCAGGCTAAGAATTTAAAAGCTAATTGGTGATTAATATAACAAGATAGGAGGGGTTATGTCTGCTAAAATAAAGGTAGAGAACCACAAGCAACATCTGTATTGAAGCAGTACACAGGACATGCAGGTTGAATTAGCAGGGTCCATCGCACGGTTTTCTTCTAGGTCAACTAACAACCTCTCAGGAAGGGGCCAGGCGTGGTCCAGGGGGTACGGTGACCAGGCAAGATGAGCAGGTAACTCATATGCAGCCAACCTCTTTTAGGACATGCAAAACACAAATTTTGTCATGCTGATTGGTTTCAGGGCTAGCAACAGTCCCTGGCTTGCTTATTTGCAGCTATGGCTATAGCCACAGAAAGCTGAAAAATCAAGGAATAATAAAAAAAAATAATAAATCACTATTCAAAGAAGTGACACTTTTAACATCTTTGGAATTCTTCCTCAAAAACAACTCTTATTTGTAAATGCTCTCTTAGATCTGACTAGCATTGTGATGTGTAATTCCTTATTTTAAATACTCCCTAGTCCGTTGCTATATGTGCCATGGAAAACAACCTGCTAAAATTCTGTGCAGGATTCTGTTTATGTGAATTGCTGCCTTTACTGCCATGTGACCACTTCCCATGAGTGAAGTTAGGCATGTGCTGAAGCATTTATAGGAGGACTTAATGGACTACATAGGAATATGGGGAAATCAACTATATCCAGAGCACTTCCAAAACACGTAGAATAATAAAACTGGAAAACCCTAGAGATTTTTTTTTTTTCTATTTTCCCTGGAAAGGCTTACTCCTAACAACAGAGACTGAGTTTTAAACAAAACCACGACTTTTAAATTAACATTCCCTTTAAAACAGTGTCTGCACGTAAAGAATGACCTTCAGCTTGTATGAAAGATACTTTACAGGGTCCTGCACAGGTTGTTTTTTGGTCCAAAGACAAAAAAATCAAAAGTTTGAGATGAAAAATGGGCAAGTGATAAATTACAGAGGAAGACAGTGAGAGAGAAGTACCTGGATCACTAGGAAAGTTGGGAAGCAAGGAAGCAATGTGTGCTTTGGAATTATATAAAAGGACATCTAGGAGCAAAGTGTTGTCCACAGACAGTGGCTGTAAGGCTCAGTCTTGGGAAACATCCTGAAATGGAGCTGACAGCATGGCAAGGGTTGGACTACGTGCCATCCCTCAGATGACATTGTTGCCAAAGTGCTGAGTTCTTCAGCTAACGGAGCACGTTGATTTGGGGTGTATGCTAATAGATATGTGTTTGAAGCAGCTCTGACCATTATAGCAACACAGTTCTCACTTCTGGACCCACAAGACACTGGGAAGGTCTTAAATAATCACAGCAGTGATGGCAGAGTTTGAGGACAGACCTTACAGAGGGTAATTCAGGAGCTCACTCTGGTTAGCTTAGCAATAAAACCAGAGAGATGACTTTCTTCATCACAGACTGTGAAAGTTTGGATTTTTAAATTACTGGAAATTCTAAAGGTGATTGAAGAAGGTTTGTTATTGTAATCTGCTGATTGCATTTGTTTTTATCTTATTTACCAGATGGATTTATTTTTGTCTCAGTGCACAGCTTATTTCAGGAATTCAAGAGAGGTGTTGCCTTCCTCTGAGGCAACAAAAGAAGGAGCATAATTAGTTATGCTCGGATGGATCACAGCTAGGGACAAGGGACTGTGTCTCATTAGAAAGCCTTGATCCAAGTTTAAACCCTCTATCAGATAACGCTGGGATTGAATTTTTACTTGAATGAGTCTGACAGGTTGATTTTCTAGGATTTCTTTTAAAGCACAGGATCTAGCCCGTTTCCAAGGCTCTATTTATTACTTTTATATAAATCCTTTGCCACTGCAGGAGAATCACTGATCGTAGTCTTTTTTTCTGCCTTCCTCTGGTCATAGGTTCTGATTTACATTACGTTGAGGCATACTTTATGTGCTGTGTGGATTCTCCATCTATTATACACCTTCCAAGGATCACGGAGACCTGGATTCACTGATCCAGAAATCATTTCCCATTCTGTACTTTCTGGGTTTTTGAGTGCATATGGGAACAAGTAGTTGACTCTTCAATACAGCAGAATGATATGTTTCAGAGGCTAAAAGGGGAAGATAACTATTTCAGCTTAGAATTAAGGTAGTGTGTGTTATTTTTTTTTAATATGAGAATATTTACCTTAATAGAACAGCTTACCCTGGACTGTTCTAGATACCTTGCTATTGTTATTATTTTTTTGGCATATAATCTTTTTACAGCTCCAAAAGGAGAGAACTCAGGACATCTGTATTGTCTGTGCATGGCAAGCCAA
This sequence comes from Microhierax caerulescens, assembly GCA_035590215.1. NCBI lineage: Eukaryota > Metazoa > Chordata > Aves > Falconiformes > Falconidae > Microhierax > Microhierax caerulescens. Next base: position 8,758,657 of record JAVJGJ010000014.1, on the reverse strand, counting down.
ACTAAGTGACAACAGCCACCTATTCCGACTTCGTAACATGTCGTATTTCTTACCCTACATATCAGATACATTACATCAATTACCTTACATAGCATTACCTTAACAGACATATCAAACTCAGCGCAGGTCTAGGGGAAGGCATAAAACCCGCACTGTTTTGCATTCTCTCACCTCTTTCAATATATTATGTGACCAGGCAATGTCAAGGCATAAACAAAACATTTTTTTTCTGGGGGAACTAGACAGTCGAAGAGGGCAAAACAGCCTCACTGTCTGCACGGAGGCTACCATGGACTGGGAGAACAGTCTTGTCATCTGGTTCTGCAGAACAGCAGCATCTTCCAGCAGCAGCAGCAGCAGCCACTTCCCAGCTCCAACACAACACCAATGTCTTACACTTGCTATTTCTACGTGAAAGTTTACCTTAATATTTCTATTGTCCTATGCAGTGTTATCTCATATGAATATAAATATTACCGATTATTTCTGTAACAGAATTTCTGAAGACTCGTTTTGTGGTCTGGTATCGGACAAGCCAAATATTAAACACTGTCTATTATTACCTCGGAGAATTACTTCTCTGTCATCATTAAGAACTTGTTAAGAACTGTTTAATTAGCCGTCTCATATTATCCTACCACCATACAGACAGGTCACATGGTATTAAACTGAGTAGCAGCAATTATTATTATCAACTACCTTTTAATTAACTAATCTTTGCTTGTGTAAGAAAAGCTTGAAGGAAACATACTACTAATTTTGGAGAAAAGCTGACTTCCCTTTCTAACCCTTGTTACATTTTTGTCCTTTCAGATGGAAACTTATATTAAACACAGTCATTCCTTATCTATTTCAGTATTTCACACTTTTTCTGAAGAACATATTGACCAGATAAGAAAAACGTGAACCAGTTAAAGTAAGTATGTTTACTGATGGGACACCTAACCCACCGGTGTACTTAAAACCAGACATTTCATTTATTTTTTAACTTCTAATGTGACCCAGTAAAGCACCCCCTCCTCAAGTCTCTCTGCCACCAGGAGCAAGCAGATTGCCACTTTGCCCTCTGTGTAAGCCTTTCAATTTCCATTTAAGTTCTGAACCTTCTCCAACCACTTCCAGACCTCCTCCAGGCTTCTCACTCCTTCCCATCTATATCTCAGTAGCAATCTCCAAAGGATAGTATTTAGCAACAGTCTGGGATATTATACCCTCTTTTTTCCTAATTCCCATACCTGCAGCATCCCCTGACCTAGTGACCATTTCTCCTCACTGCTTTTGTCAGCCACCTTCTTAAGTCACAAGGCAGGCGTCACTCAAGGATGCAAAGAAGCCAGGGAAATACAGAGTACAGCGTCTGCTCAGATACAGCAAAGCCACTCCTAAGCATCCTGCATCCAGGCCAAAGGGAGAGCAGAGAGGTGCAGTGCAGGAGTCAGCTTCGAGGTTAATACTTCATTAAGATCAAAAGAATGGTGGGAATTGTTTGTCCCTCAGCACCTGAAGGAGAAGTTGATTGAACACCTACATTATCTGGCAATGAAACAACCCAATCAATTTCCACTGTCCTAATCTCTGGGGAAGAAAGGGTTAAAATTACAGACAGGTCCATAGTCTTCTGGGAGGACTTTTTTCCTTGTCAAGAATTACCCTCCCTCGCCCAGCACTGGGATTTTAAACCAGGCCCCCACTTAAAATTAATCATTATCTGGTGCTATTACTATCATTTATGGAATACTTTAAATAGTGCCTGGAAGCCTTGCTCACCTCAAAGCCGCATTTTGCCTGGAAAAGCACAGATGTGCAATAAAAAAACCCAGCTCCTACTGTCCAGAGTTCACTTTTTGTGGAGCACTGAAAGGAGACAAAGTGGAGAAATGGTATGGGAAGGCAAAGCATAGGAAACTAAAGGATTTAGCCAAAATTAGAGGATTTACAGATGCTGAATGGAGAGGCTCATGAAACCGGTCGATATTTAATGGTTTAGGTTAACCATCATGCAGCAACTGATTGTCCATCCCTCCTCCAGGAACAGCCTTTTTGTTGCTGTTTCTTTTATCCTCCTCCCTAAGGACCACTGCTGGCCACCTCCTGCCTCGGTCTGGCCAGTGTGGCATGTGCCACCCACACTGGGTAGTCACTGGAGCAGGCTCCTGCGCCTGCTCCCGCTTTCCTGGAGCAGAGGCTGTGAGTGCATCCTTGTCCCACCTGCCGAGTGTTCACGTGTCTCTCAGCCTCACGCAGGAAAGCAAATGGCATGTGGGCAGCTCTTTCCTACAGGAGCTTCTGCTGTTCTCCAGAACAGCTGTCTAGCACCTCCAGCTGCTAAAGAGATGCTGTTTCTGTCCATCTTTTTTTTGCCAAGGAAACCCTCTCGGTCCAAGAGGGTCCTTGAATCCTGCACAATGGCAGCCTGTGCTGTGCAAAGCAGCTTTCTGCCCAGGATCACCGTGACCATACCATTCTCTTAGAAAGTCTCTAGATGCGTGCAGGACATCCATAACTGTTTGCGTGTTTTTAATGCTGGGTGCCCCTAG
>JAVJGJ010000014.1:8709608-8735501 GCA_035590215.1 Microhierax caerulescens | reverse complement strand
AGCTTTGCTGCTTACAGTGAGGTTTCAAAATCCGTATTTAGTCTCTTCAGCAGATGTGGTTTGAGCTTGCATTGCTGTTAACCCAGCTGTAGCCCTCACACACTGAACTTCGGGAGAGCTCAGCACTTCTGAAAACCAGGCCATTTTAGTCAGCTCCTGAAAAATGGAGCTGGAAGAGGAAGAGACCAAGTCTCTTTGATTTTTTTAGAGCCAGAATGAAGGAAACTCTTCTTCTAAACAATGATGTAACTTGAAGGCAAACCTATCCCCTCTGTATTCAAAATGGGTGCTCATCCGCTAAGGTTTATTAGCTTTTGGCACTGAAATATGAAAATGAATCGTTTTGTTCTCATTACTGAAGAGGTAAAGAACAAGTAGTGAAAAGAAGAAAAGATTTTGTGTAATTGATTCTTCCTGCTGGCTTTGAAATAATCTGAAATCACTTGAAGTGATACGCTTGTGTGACTCTGCAATACCATGCAAGGCTGATTAAACAAATGATTAAATAAATATTCATCAAATAGAATCGCAGAATCATAGAATTGTTTAAGTTGGAAAGGACCCTTAAGATCATCGAGCCCAACCATTAACCTAACACTGCCAAGGCCAGCACTGAACCATGTCCCTAAGCACCACATCTACACGGCTTTTAAATACCTCCAGGGGTGGTGATTCTCCACCTACCTCCCTGGGCAGCCTGTTCCAATGCTTGACAACTCTTTCAGTGAAGAATTTTTTCCTACTACCCAATCTAAACCTCCCCTGGCACAACTTGAGGCTGTTTCCTCTTGTCCTGTCGCTTGTTACTGGGAGAAGAGACCGACCCCCACCCGCCTGCAGCCTCCTGTCAGGCAGCTGTAGAGAGCGAGACCAAATCATCGCAGACCCAACAGAAATTTTTGTAAAATAGCTTGAAAATTTACAAATTAACGTGCCTGCAAAGAAATAAAATGGATCAGTGAGGAAGTTCATTCTTCAAAGCAAAGAGGGCTTTCAGGATGCCAGAAAAGTTGCACAACACTGAAGGGAAAAGCAGAGCAGAAACTGTTCAAAGGCTGTACAGCGGGGTATGTTCTGGGGCAGCTGAAAACATCTGCATACACCAGTAATCACACAGGTAAACTGTAGGCTGTGGACTTGGACTTGACTTGGTTTTCCTGGTTTGCATTACATTTATTTACTCAGACCCTGTACAGCATCAATACCATCTCTAGCTTCCTCTTCAGCAACAATTCACTTAAGTTATATTTAGAATAACGACTACACTTGTCCCATTCAGGTTGCAGTTCCTGTAGCTAAGCACCAGAACGCATGCCATCTGCGAAAGGGGCCAGCAAAGGAAATACAAACCAGTAACACTGGTTTTCTACTGTGTCTTCTTTAATATCCTCCGAGAGATTCTTTGACTCCTATTCACGCAGACTAGTGCCTTTTCCTTCAAACAGCCTAGCTGATTCTGAGGTGCTTTGAAGGAAGGTCCAACTTTATTCCATATTTGTAGGAGACCCTTGTGGGCATAGTGGAAGAGCGGAGCTTCCACAAGAGATGTGAAGGAGGAAGATGTTTAATGCAAGAAGCTTAGTGGCAGCTCTCATATGAAATGCAAAGAGCATTTTAATAAATTGTTTAGCAATAGCCTTCGCCCTTCTCTCCTATCTATTAAAATGAGAATCCAGGCTCAATAAATATATCCAAAGGAGAATTAGAAGACATAAAGAAAACTGGTTTCTTTTTCAGAGGGGTTGCTGTGTAGCGGGGTTTCAAAGTTAAACTCAGTAAAGATTTTTAGAAATAGATATACATTCATTGTAAGTGGGGTTTTTTTGTGAGCAAAGGATTTCATTTTGTGCAAGTTTTTACTGCAGCTGCCATTATAAAATCTTACTAATAGATACATTTTAACAACATTTCTTGCTTTGCTTCCGTGCCTTCCTGCTTCAGTATAAAATTTTATACTAAACGGAATTTTATCTGTGATAATATTAACATCGTAACTTGGTATCGGGGATATTAAAGACTAGTAGATTGTGAAATGAGCTATATTTTGTTAATGTTCAACTGAAATCCTAATGATGCCTTAAAAATTTTACTAATTCTCTGTTTTGTATTGGGCATCCTTGGTTTATGGGCTTGATCTTCTTGCTTTTACAGCAACCTGCAATAATTATTCCATTGAACTAAATACCGTTGTAAAGCCCTGGGTGAATCTTTGCCTTTTTGAAACATCTTGCAGTAAGAATTGTTTCCCTCTGTTGTTCACTGACGTATCAGTTATGTTGCTCCACAGTGGCAAATCAACAATAGTGCTTGCTTCTGGTTTGCTTCATAGAGCTGAGCATTATCAAAGTAGGGCCGAGGGCAAAGAAAGCAAGGGTGGAGAACTGAACACACTGCACGAGCACACCGACGGGAAAACTGAGTCCCTTGGTACAGTCTTTTTTCCCTTTTTAATTTGATGAAATGGACATTGCTGGCAGTTCTGCAGTGGCTGTGAGTAGGACTCTTCTATCAACAGATGTGGATATCGAACAATTAAAAGATGAGACCAGCCAAATAAAATATGCATTTTATCCCTGTAGAGTGTTCTTATTCTACAATAGAAAAATGCTTTTTCTTCAGTGAATTTCCCCAGGCCCAGTTTCTCTTTAATTAGACATTTCTGCAGTTTTCCAGGGTCTTAGAGGTTTTCTTTGTTTTCTGTTTTAAAAGTTCTTTGTTATTCCCCGCTGCGTTCACAACTCGGTAACATTCATCTGAGCTAGAACAAAAGTTTACAAAGTGGCTGCATGAAATAAGCCTGGGAAGTGCATGTCGCTGGACTTCATGGGAGCGGCAGGTGCCAGATGCTCCACACCTTGTCACAGCATCACAGTGCCACCATCAGCTCGGCGTCCTGGACGTGCGCTCTGCAGTCCGCTTCTAAGTGTCCTGTAGCCTACTACAAGTCCTCTCTCCCTACTCCCATGAAGACACGTAATAATTCTGCAGGAAGTAAAGCCCTAAGGATTCAAATATGCTACTTTACCAAAAAGTAAGTTAGATAGTTTAGGCAGAGCGGTGATTTCATTTTAGCTAAAGAGAAGTTTCTTATAGGACAGCTGGAAAAGGTATGTGCTATTATTTTTCCGTCTATAAAATTTAACTCTAAAAACTTCAGTTGTAGCAAAATACCCACAGAGCTCAGTGTCTTCTCTAACACAAAACCCAAACCTACTGAACAAAAGAAATTTTTAAGTTGTGTGTGGTCCAGTTTTCATGTTCTAGATTATCATTTCTCCAGCCCTGCAACAGCCACAGATGCAAAGATAGAGGAACCAGAGGCAGTGTCTCTTCACTAACCCTCCAAAAGACGGAATTGCTAGAGACGGGAAAAGTATGAAGAGGAAGGGAATTACTCCTGTTGTTCTGGGACTAGTTGAGCAAAAAACGGACTCTTGGCTACTACACTTGGCTACAAGGAGTGGTTACTGAGCCAGGCGGTCACCTTCCGAAACAGCTAACTGGCAGGCGCCCGTATCCTAACAGCAGGGAGGCCTCCCTCCATGTTTTCATCGCTCCACACCAAAAAGGCAGTCAGGGTTGGCTGCAGTATGTTCTGGAGAATGTCTCCAACAATGTGGTTCGGTGCTGAACGCAGCAGGATGAGTTGAAGGGCTTATTTGTAGAGAGTCCAGTACTGCACGTATGGGAGGGAAAGCCTCCCCACCACCCCTGGGTTCATGACCTCTGAAGTGGCGGTGATTGTTTCTCTCCATGCTGTGGGGTGCAAGGCAGATGGTTCCTCGCAATTCTCTTGTCACGAGCATCCTCCTACCTTGGAGAGAAAAGTGTGGTAGGAACCTTCTTATTTGCCTCTTTTATGAGTCAGTATTCAAATGAAAAGCCAAAGAGCACTGTTTAAAAAGCACACCATGTCTGTTCTGTATTCTTGTTGTGCCATGTGCCAGGAAAGGATACACGGTCTGTCTCTAAGGTGGTCTGATTTGTTCAGTCCCCAAACCACCGTTTACAGAAGGAGCCAGCACTGTTTAGTGTAGGCTTCAGCCTCATTGACATTCATCGGTTCCACCGCGGTCTCAGTCGATCTCAAGATTCCAGATAACAGCTTCGCTGTCTCGCCAATAAGTAGTGCTCTTGTGAAGCCAAGCAACAACACGTTAACATTTACGTTGACATATAGATTCACTCCCCAAAGCACTTTTTTTTTTTTCTGTCAGATTATATGATGCCCACTTGAGAATGGTGTACAGCATCCTCACGGGGAAACTCCTTGGCCTGTACTGGAGTAAAAGCTCCAGAGGCAATTCCAAGCTGCAAATTGTCTTTGTGTCACTACAATAATTTAATTTTTTTTAATCTCATCTCATCAGTGTATTTGACTTTTTTTTTATCAGATATGAGGCAGACCTTTTATTATGAAAACAAAGAACCCATCAGTGAAGCTTCTTGCAAAGCACGGATGCTATTCCCAGGCACTGTGTACTGTCCTTTGCATCGCAGAGTTACTCTCCAGTATCCATCCATGAGCGGTTGCTGAAACATTCTTATTTTCATTACTTCCAATACCCTTCAGTTTGCTTGTAACTCAGCCCTTGACGAAAAATGATATATCAGCAGGCAGTGTTGGCAACCATTAAGAACACCCAGGAGGAACAAAGCTTGTTGTTGAAGCTTTAATGAAACTGCACAAATCTGCAACAGCCTGAACGTAACCTATCTCCTGTATTTCATTTTATTCTCTTCAGCTATCAGACATGGGTTCTTCAATACACAGGTGTAAATGAAGTGTTCAATCATCCAGGCAAGCCTCTTGTAAATCCCTGGTCTATTTAGTTTACCTGGTTGTATCTGCTGCTGGGATGAATAACTTGTATTTAACAAAAAGGTTATTTATGTTTGGCTAAACTAGGCTTCCTGGGAAGGCAGTGGAAGATATATCAAGTACTGGTTAACCTACCACCACTGGGAGAAGTTTTCTCCCTCTGTTTCTTTGTTTTGTCATTTGAATTATCCTACTTCCAGTTACGACCCTTCTATTCTTCTTTTACCCCTGAAGAGCTTTTAGTGCCTCTTGTCTCCTTCCCATGACAGCAGTTGCCCCCTGTAACAAAGTCACCCTTCAGCCTTTCTTCTCAAACAGACTGGAAGTGTAATCCACCCACCCTGCGGTACTCCCCTCAGCTTTCGTGCCATCCCACAGAACTAACTACAGGCTAGCTGAAGTGGGAAGGCATCTCTGGAGACCATCTAGTCCAACCCCCAGCTCAAAGCAGCATCACCTCGAGAGAGCTGCTCAGGACTGCGTCTAATCAGGTTTTGAATAAATCTCAAATTATAAATTAATAAATAGTTTGCACAGCTGTGTTGTTTATTTTTTCTCCAGAAACTTTGAATGGTTCTACAGAGTAACCCTTCATGCTCCTCTTGAGGGGACAATCAGTTATGGGAGGGATGGTTTTGCTAGTGTTATTCTGACAAGAAGAAAATACAGCATAAAAAAATTCAGTATCGTCAACACATCATGTGGTAATTACAGCACTTAAACACACACCCAGACAATGAAAAGCCAGGGATTTATTTTCCTTGTGGAAGAGAGAACCACCACATATACTGTGTCTTGACTGGTGACAAATGATTTGATTAAAAAACCTGAAATATTGTATCAGCCAAGTCTGAGGGCACTGTGAAGGGCACATATAGAAGCATTGTGTACGTATATTTCTGTTTTCAGAGGAAAAATGACAAAATTATATTGCCTTTGAAATGGTTAAGAATTTGAAAGCTAAAACACAGACAGCAGATTTCTCGTATTCGGAGGAGGGAAGGGGAAAAAAACCCACCTCTATGAGACAAGAGGGAGTTTTGGGTCAATGAAGGTAGGATGCACCTCACCTAACCGTAGGTGTCTCGGAGTTAAGATTTCTAGTCATAGGCGACCGTTTACTCCACCTCTACTGTCACTGGAGAGAGACCGACTAGTTCAGAGGTAGATCCTTTCGATTTGCCTCAGACATTAGCTGAGTCAGGCTCTGCAGGTTCCTGCCTTCCTTTTAATTGTCTACAAAACATCTAAAAGGACTAGTTTTGCACTGAGTGTTAATTTAGACATACATTATACTAAGTGAGATTAATTGTACCCTCAGGTTACAAACCTGTAAAATGACTTTACGATGTTATGCCATGAAAAGCCCATGGCACTGTGCGTGGCACAGCTCAAAAATCATGACTCTTTCTTGATTCAAATCAGGGAAAGATGTGCCCCAAGACCAGGTGGCAGCAATCTTCGTGTTTATTCTTGAAGAGGTTTCTAAAGCTCAGCCACTTGTGTCATAGGAAAAAGAAACCTGTTAAGCATCAGTCTGTTTTTCCATTGTCTTAATTTCAATTCCACTTGGCAAAAATTAATTTATAACATGATGAATTGCTAAATTGGGATACTGGCTTTAAATCAGTAATTTCAATTATCTTCTGAACATTTTACTACTTTGAATTTTCTTTAACAACTATGGTGTTTATCAAGAGCTGGGAATTAAAGTCTGTTCATTAATAGAACATTCATCCCAAATTTGGCACTTTTTTGCTAACGAGGAAGAGTGTACTAAGGCATGTTCATGTAAGAAGTTATATGTAACTAAACCTGGTTCAGAACCTTAACAGTTTACATTTTGAACCACACTTTCTATGAAAGTGTAGCCTAAATGGTCAGATTTCATATGTATATCCATCTTCCTCTCTGTGACACTCACTAATGTCTTTTGAACCCTCTAATTTCAACCAAATCTACAGAGATTCAAGCTCATTCTAGTCCTGCAGATTTCACTACACCCACATGAGATAAAGCTCCTATCAGTGCCCTCATTAAAGGAAAGGTGGCAGCAAGAATGCAAACCTCTGTAAAGACACTGGAAGACTACGTAGGATAAAAATACCACAAGTGCTCCAAGCACAGAGAAATGGTTCATTTACATTCACATCTTTTCAAGAAACAGAGAATCTAATCAATTCTGCTGCTCATGGAACAACTTGTTATTGCATTAGAAAATAATTTTCTTCACATTGATATGGGACTATTCCTTTTTTTTTTTTTTTTGTGTCTGTGATATATGATAACTTGAAAACGACAAAATTAGAATTTAATTTTAAATGCATAAAAGTAGTGTTTTCCATCTTGCTGTCTCAACTAGCTTGTACCCCATTATATTTGAGCACAGATCTGTGCTTCTCCAGGGAAAAGAGCATCTGCTTTCACAGAGGTATAATATATCCAGTATTGCACCTCCACATATAAATGTTGTGCCTCACTATGTGGAATTCATGTTCCATGAACTAAATAATTTACATTATTAAAGGCCAATTAAGAAGTGGGGAAGTTGCTAACTGACAGTATTTGATTTTGCATAAGCACAAAAATGATCCTTCTTTTTTTTTTTTAATTCCTTCTAAAAATGCCTAAAGTGTAATTACCAGAATTTCTGAAGTTTCCTGCGTCATATATTCAGCATTCCAGTTAGAGGCTGCAATGGTAAAACAGTTTCAGTTGGAAGGGACCAGAGATCCGCTCTGTCATCGTCGTGTCCCCCCCCCAAAAGCAAGTGCAGCATCAAAGCAGGGTCATATTGCTCCAGTCAGGTTTTGAAAATGTCTAAGATCCCCACAATCTCTCTGGGACCAGGTGGAATTTCCCCTGCTCTGATGTCTCCCTCTTGCTTGCTGTCCTTGCAGTGTGCACTGCTGCGTTCAACTACGCCTCCTCCATCACCTCCCACAGGCAGCTGTAGACAGCAGTAAGGTTCCTGTCCCCCCCTCCTCTCCAGGCTGAACAAGTTGCCATCTGGAAGCCTCTCCTCAGCTGGCAAGTACACCAGCCCTGACCGTCCTGGGGGCCCTCTGCTTAACTTGCTCATTTATTGATGCCTGCCTTGTGCTAGGGACCCAGAAGTGGTCACAGTCCTCCAGCTGCACCGCACAGTGCTGGGTTGGGAGGAAGATCCCCCGGATCTGCTGGCTCCACTGGTGCTGCCAGCCCCGTGCATGGTTAAGCCTTCATTACTGCTACCTCTGCTTCCAGAAAACTGGCCCAGTGAAGGATGATTAATATTTACCCACCAGACTATCACACCCTAAGGCATTATAATAAAGTAACATTAACATCCAAGGGCGCAGTATTAAAGCAACATTTTTTAGTCCACTATAGTCATATGAGCATTTGCTTTTTAAAGAAAGGGAAGAATATGACAAACCGCTGTTTGATTTATGCATTCATCCAAGCTCGCCATAATTACCTAGGAGACAAATAAATAAACGGAGCTTTCACACTTGGATGGTCTAGACTAGAAACCACAGACCTCACACCAAAGTGTGAGACAAGAGTCTCATAAATAACAGTAAAATGTGACTCTCTTAGGGTTTTTACCAGCAACAAAATTTTCCAACACAAAATAGACTGGAATAAAAACTTGTGTCAACAAAAATTGATTAATACATTTGTATAGAGAACCAGAATTCTATAGAAATCTATAGTAAGAATACTATAAAACCAAGAATATAGAATTTGAGATTAAAATTGATGAAATGCTTCCATTTCACCCTATTTTGCTACTTTGCTGCTGCTTCACAGTACTTGGACTGGAAAAACCCTGGTGCAGTGGCTCCATGAGGTGGTAATTCAGCACTGAGAAGCAAGATTCTTTTTTTTTTTTTTCCCACCATGTGGGTATGGCAGGCACTTTCTGACTGTCCCTTCAAGTACCACAGCAAACGCTAAACATTTACCACCTGTTTAAAGAAAAGCCAAAAATATTTAATTTCATCATCTTGTTTAGGTCTTGTTGCATGAAGTACCACTGCCATGTTATCCTTAGCCCTGTTGAATGCAGGAGTCAAGATTTCAGTCTGAATATCCAGGTAACTTTTCAAGCCACCCAAACAGCGTTTTTTCCTAAGGATGTACCCACAATTTAAAACAAGATGTCTAAACAGACTTTGCACATACCATAGCACGTAGTATTTTGCTCATATTACCTGTTGAGGCCAATAGATCAAAGGACAGCCAAGAAGTCGGATTCACACATCAGACAAGCCCTTCCAGTCACCCCAGTCTAGTCAGAGAAAGCTTTCTGACCTATAGCGGTGTCCTGAGTAGGACCAGAATTAACAGTAAAGGGGATGAAACAGCTTGCTCTAAGGTGAATCAGGGTCAAATTATTTGGGCTGAGCTTGGGAAGAGCCTCTGGAGTTTGGCTGGGCTGGAGGCTGTGGACAGGACATGCTTGCAAGTTTTTGCCAGATTGAGTGAAAGTGCTCAAATCCTGGGAAGATAAACAATTCCCACTCAAATTGCACCTATTTCTGATAGACACCTTGGTCACACTGTCCATTAACTGGCTGTCAAACTTCTGATGTCTGTCAGAGTCAAACCCTCTTCTCCCATGTTTTGGTACCACACCAAAAGTGATCTGAACTTCTCCAGGTTTCAAGACAATCCCTCGTTGTCTTTCATGCCATTTGCCACTGAAGCGTCAAAGTCACATCTTTAGGAGATATCCCCAGAGATTTCATGAGCAACCTGAGACACCCTTACACAGTGCTAGAGTGGAAATTATCCTCTGCAGATTTTCTTTCAAACTTCATTACAATGGAAATCATGCAGGAAAAGAAGGTGAAACTGAATTAGAGACTTTTGCAGTCTCTTTATTTTTTTTTTTTTCTTTTGTAAGAGATGAACAATGTTATGTTTTGAATCCTGTCAGTAGCTGCCTTGCTTTTCATTAGTTAAGTCTAAATTTGGTGGCCTCTGAATTTTATGAAAGGGATTTATTTGGTGTAACTTGGGCACAGGAAACAGAACTAAGCCCGCATCTCAGGGGCGAGGACAGCTTTTGTTCTCCCCATCCATTTGACAGCCACAGAAACCTCAGCTGCAAACACTGTAGATGTTTCAGATCATTCTCTCTCTAAGTACATCTCGGCAGGCTGCAGGCGAGTGCCGGGCAGTGCCGGGGGGTGGGCAGGAGGCTGATGCCCCATCCCAGGCAGAGCTGCCCCTGCACGACCCCGCTGCAGGCTCGATTCCTCCTGCTCACCATGCAGCAGCTTTTCGATGTATCCAACTCCGTATCAGCCTGGTGTTACTCTGCTGTTGAAACAACACCGTGTGATCTTCACCAAACTCTGGTTCTGTGTGAGGGTGGGGGATGTGTCGCTACTCTGCCTGTTCACAGGAACAACAGAAATAACACAACGTTCAGTAGCCTTGTGCTTTTGCTTTCCCAAGCCAAACAGCGTTGTTCTCTTCGTCGTAACGCTACTTGTGGCTTCTCTTCACCCTGTCCTTTATCCGAGCAGCAGGTAACAGGGTGCCTGTATCCATTCTGCAGGCTGGAAAGCTGAGGAAAAGCTTTGCCTGAGACAAAACAGCAGAGACCTGGTTGGCACCAGAGGCAGCCCTGCTCTGCCCACCCCCAGCAGCCCTGCTTTGCCCCACTGTGTGCTACTGCTAAATTCTTACCCCTTTGGCTAAAACAAACACAAACAGTGCCCCAGCATCCAGTACCGAGTCCGCTTACGCTTTAATAAAAGAGCATCTGTGCTTTTCTTTTTCTTTCTTGATTTATTTTAATCTTCCTTCTGCATTTTCAAAACTTTAAAATACGTTGACAATACGCAAGAGCAGAGAGGTCCATGCGGTTGTGTGAACCCAAGAGCAAGATGCACCATAACCCTGGTGCTTCAAGTTTGTGAGCAGCAGAGGTAAACATCAGGCAATGACGACATTAATCTCTGATATTAACGGGCAAACAATGAATCTGAGAGTGTGCAAGCTGTCCAAAAGATTTACCTGTGTACCTACATATAATTTGTTACAGCTAAGGCCTCTAAAATGGATTTGGAAAGGATATTTTAAAAAACATTTTCTCCACCAGCAATATTTACAGAGTGAAGCGTTGCAACGTTTTCCTACAAATCACTGCGCAGGGGGAATTTTATTATCTGGCATCGGTTAGGAACATGTAACATACTCTGAGTAACAAAGCTGATCCCCGGATAGCTCATTTATTTAATAAGTAAAGACAAAGACTCTACTGAGCTCCTCCTGCTGTAGCACTGAGATGGCAGCCTCACTACTCAGCAATGCTTTTAACCCTTAGCCCCGAGGCTGGCATGCAGACCTTGAATTTTCTGCTCAGCTGGCTCTCTAATAGTTCAGCCATGCTGTGGAGTGCACTCCTCTGGGTCGTGCCAGGTTATCTCAACACCGGGCTTGTGCTCAGAGAACAATCACATTAATAATATGTTCTATTTTTCAGAAGCCACCCTTATATATCGTACCATTCACCGTGCCTTTCAGCAATTAAAAAATAGCCCATCTGAAGATGCAGTTGTTCTTGGAATGGAGGAGAATGTGTAATTCTGGCACACCTCACCCCAGAAGCACAGAATTAAGTACTGAAGATTGATTATTAAACTGAAGAGTATACTGGCCTGCTTTGGAAGCCATCCCATTTGTTCGAATTGCTGCACTTACCCATTAGCCACTCCAGCCCACCGCTGAGCAGTATGCCCTGGAAAATCAACTGCCCGGTCCTTACATGTGGTGTGCACCCCTGCTAGAAGGAACAGTTTTTAAAATTTGGGCAAAATCTCCCCCAGAATTGACTTGAATCCAGCAACAAAATTATACGCATGCTCAACTTTAAAATTACAAACCGTACTACAGCTACTTATTAATTGCCTCTGCAGAGCTACCAGTAAGCCATGAATGTTTTGGTCTCTGAGTAATTTAGCTATGTAAGACACATCCATACTCTATTAAACAAATCAAGAAAGCATATTGGGAAAGCTGGTTGAGGGTATGAATAAACAGATGCCAGAGTCTGAACTGTTGCAAATTTACTGCTGAACAACTTGGAGGCGATCACTGTTAGGCAGGCACTTATATCTTCTTAGCATGTTGCAAATATAAAATAAAATGAGTTAGTTTATTTCAGGGAAGTCAAGTAACTCAGTTCCTCAGCAGTAAGCCGTGGGGCCACGTGAACTCATTTTCTTGCTTGTCACATTCATGTACATGTTTTTAAACTGCAAATCTTTGAGAGGTATAAGAATATCACGCTATCTCCAGGGAAAGAAAACAACAAAATATATTGAAAAATAAAACTCCAGGATATGCCATCAGTAATAGAGAATAAATAAAAAGACATTTGGGAATTAAGAAAAAAAAATATTAAAAAAACAACCCAAGCAACCCCAGAATGAAAAAAAAACAACAACAAAAAAAAAAACAAAAAACAAAACCAAAGACAAAATTTTGACCAAAATCACTAGGTAAGAAGGGAGTAATTTTGTTTTGGTAGAAATTAGTACATGATGAAAGAGCTTCATCACTGAAGACCTGACTATAAAGAAAAAAAAAAAAAACAACCAAAGTGTTTTCTGGCTTTTCTCATCCCAGGAACAGAAGACTGACACTCCTGTCGCAAATGCTCTGGTGAGATTTCCTACAGAGGTGAGTGGGGAGGGGGTAAGGTAAACACCAAAAGGATGAAGTGTTGTCCCACAGTGCACAGCTGGACATTGCAAACTAAGGAAGGCTGACAAGCATTGGATCAGATAAACTATATCCCAGAGCTCTGCGGGACGCCACAAGGGACAACAGAAAGCCTTAGGAGGAGTCTTTTTGACATAATGTTTTGCGTGCGTGGAGGGGGAGGAACCAAGTAATGGAGCCAAGGACATAATTCATTTGGATTATGTTAAATGCTCTCAGCAGAAGTTTGGAAAAGCAGCTACACACTGAGAGGGAGGAACAAGTGCCACGGTAAAAAGGTTCACCTTGAATTTACTTTTGTGTCTTAGCCCTGAGTGAGGCATTCATACCTTGAGCTTCCTAAGCAAAAACTGCCTCTGAAGTACAGGCTGCCTAGTTTCAAATAAAACAGTTGCAGTTACCAAAAGGACTGTCCCTGCTAAAGACACGCATTTCAGCTCTCTGGCCGGTACCACACAGATGGGCACCAAGCAGTCAGGGGAGCAGAAGCAGCACATCCATCACAACAAGAATGACAAGCAGTTGCAACATCCAACTTCAAGTGCTGCTCTGTCTGGAAAGTTCCTAACCTAGAAAGAGTTTTGCAGAAGATCCTGAGTTAGACCACCATGGCATGGTGGACTAGGCTGGGGGAAGAGACAAGCACCTGCTCTTTTGTCAGCCCCACGCATCACCTACAGGTATTTTGGATTCTAAGACACAATGGGTGAAGAAGAATGGGGTTTTGACAAAAGATGGCAACTTTTGGCAAGGTGGAAAAGATACCAGGATTTAGAACACCTGTAAGGACATCATCAGGGTCTGTAATGATGTTAAGAGGCAGCCAAGCACTCCATGAGATGAGACTTAGATGTCTGGGGAATAATGCACCGTAGATAACACCAGTGTTCATACAGTCTGACATGGGAACTGCCTTCTGCAACCTACATGGCAAAAGCACAGTCTACACTTGGCATAAATCAAGGCCTCGGAGAATCTACTGCTCCAGTCTCCGTATGTCCTCTGGCCGCCCCCGGCATGACGCACGGCGAATCTGACAGAAAAACAATGACAAATGTTGATGACTTTGAGGATAAATACCCTGCGCCTCGTGCGGACACTGTGAGAGCTCCCAAGCAATGCAACCCAGCCCAGACTGAGCTAATTATTTATTGGTCACTCATTGCTTTGTCTGGAATAATTTGGTGAGAAAAAAAAAAGGATGTTAGCTTAAAACACAGCAATTACGTTTGTTTGGGGGTGGGTGGGTTAATTTTCCATTTCTTCCCTATTTTTAGCTAGATGTGCATATCTGAGTGATGTCCAAATCTCTTCTAATGAAACTTGTTAAGTGCAGGTCACAAGCCGGGTTTCAGCACTGTCTGTAATCAGAATTCAAGCTGATTAAATGCATACTGAGGGGCAGCCAGCATGGAAATAGTCTTAATATTCTCAGTTTAAATTGAATTAAGAGTGCATAGACCTTACTTTAATAGAACAGATACTAATTTCTCCTGAGAAAACCTATATACATTATTTTTGTAAGGCTAAAGCTCTGTCTGGCTCTGCTATAAGAAGGTAAGTGAAAACAGTTGGACTGAAAGAAAAGAAAATATCTACAGGATCTTGGAGAACTCTGGTGTTTATGCCTCTGAGCTCTCATCTTCTAACACATACATGTGCCTTGTCAATCACTCTTAGTGCACTGGATGCAAAATTTTACCAGATAAGGCCAGTTTTGCCCCAGTAGATTTTAAGTTTCAATACCTGAAATTTTCACAAAGGGCAGAACAAGAAACAAGCACTCTTAAGTGGTCTGCTTAATTGACATTCTGCCTGCTACTCTTAAAATCTAGCTATGTTATTATAACTGTCCTTAGAAGCTAGAAAAAGTGCTCAGCAGCCTTCTACTCTGCTCAGGCCAGCAGCAGTGTAATCCCAGCTCCCTTCAAATATCATCTTTCATCTTGTTTATAAAGTCTGCCAAGTTCTTCAAAGAATTAATGTCTTACTCGGCTTTGCCCTGATTGCAAACAGATAGGGAAGAACATCAGCAGCAAGGAGCCCATATCTGTTTGCATCAAATGATTTTGTGTGGGCACAGAATACCAAAAGGCTCCTTCAATCATCCGTGCAATCACTTAGGTCTGAAAGACAAACTCTGCCCATGCTGCAAAGGCAGAGAAGGTGAATTTTTTAGCAGTGACAGTCCCTGTTGACACTTACACTAGCATGATGCTGGAACAACTTCCTTTGGTGGGTGCATTAAATAAATCTAAGTAGCTACCAGGGAGGCTAAAAAGATTGGCTACTTTGGGATACATATATTTATATATTTATACACACACACACACACACACACATATATATATAAAAAAAAAAACCAGCATATCATTTGGGTTTTGATTTTTAAGGCAAAATTGTCAAGTAACCATCAACTGCCCAGAGCCACAGGAGAGTGAGTTACAGTAATAGATTGGTCTCTGATATGATAAAGCTCTTTTTAAAC
The DNA here is from genome assembly GCA_035590215.1 of Microhierax caerulescens. NCBI lineage: Eukaryota > Metazoa > Chordata > Aves > Falconiformes > Falconidae > Microhierax > Microhierax caerulescens. The sequence goes on along the minus strand of JAVJGJ010000014.1, from coordinate 8,720,466 downwards.
TCTATCTTACCAGACAGTGTGGCAGATTACTAGGGGACTCCTTATCTGTGAAATCTCCCTTCACACACAACAGCCCGACAGAAACAGAAAAACAGAGTTTGGTAGGTTCATCCAACTTCTTCTGTCATTTTAGGCTGCATTTATCAAAAGGAACAGTGTTTCTGCCAAAGGTAATATTAACATAAGTTAGCATGCGTTCCTGCAATTAAATCTCCCTGAGAAACATTGTAAAGAAACATCCTCCTTCAGTGGTTTTAACCCAAAAGCACAGCCATCTGAAAGCAAATCTGACTGGAAAAAAAGGTGACAAACCACTTGGTTTCCATTCTCCAAACAGGGGGAATAGCATTAAAATAATTATGAAACTGGTCCAGCCCAAGGGAATGGAAATGAAAAAAATTAAATACTTAGTGATGGTACAGAGGGGAGGGAAGGGTTTGTATCTGCTGAAGGCAAGGACAGGTCACACATGGATGTGCAGGTGGAGGCTAAGGCTCACTCACAGCCAGTCAACCTACGCCAGCTTCACAGAGTATGTATTTTTTATTTTGGAAGAAGACAATTCAGACTCCATCTCCCAGCCAAGAAGGCTGTTTTCACTTGTATTAAAATCACATTATAAAAGAAAGCCCCAGCCAAACCCACACAACTTCCCCTGGTGTTGTGTTACAACTGGATGAAGCCACCACTCAGCTTTACATGGTTTCCACAAAAAAATATAAATTATATTCAAGTTTAGCAATAGGAAGAAGAGCGTGTCCCCTGTTCAGGGTTAAAAGCGAATGAAAGCTGCGTGTCTACGGGCTTCCTCACAAAGCTATTCCACAGCTGTATCTGGTTTTATTTATAAAATATCTGTATCTATTTATAAATAGAACAAGTCAAATTAGTTGTAGAGTAATATCCGTTACAAAAGTGTCCCCTCTGCATTTTACCACCAATTCATACTAATTGTTGTTCATAGAAATTGACTTTTTGTTTGACATTTTTTTGCCAATATCTTGTTTGAGCACTTGTACAGTGAAAGCCAGGACTCTTTCCAAATGGCCAATGTGATTATTCTTTTTTTTTAATGTGTCAGTAACTACAAAATCATAAAGTATTATCTCCGCTCTGTGAGTGATAACTGAAACACAGAAGCTAAGGGATACTATGAACAGTTTTCTGAGGGGACTTGGATAAACATGGATGAACTGTTCATGCAAAAATCCACAAAACTTTCAAGATTTTAAACCTTTTCAAATATGCAAAGAAGCTTTCCCAGTATTCACAAATAACAAATAATTTTACTAAGCCAATCTTGGCATCATTATTTGGAAAATATTAAGCTCTTCTTTCTACTATCAAATTAATCCTATATGCAAGTGTGTTTATCCCTTTAGTCTTAAAAAATATTGTACTATATCCTCTGACCATTATGGTATTATAAACAATGAAAAAGTTCTTTCAATGTATTTATTAGACTCTTTCAAATTGTAGTTGTAAATAAAGAAAATGAGGGAACAGGGGGATAGGGCTTTTTAGCCAAAAATAGCAAGACAGCAAGAATAGCAAAATAGCAAGATATTCAGCAAGCTGACCTAGAAACCGAGCAACTACACTGCATTCAAGTCGAGTAACATAACAATCTGCTACACACAGCTGAGGTTTGAGGTGGGGACTTCAGCACTGCCTCAGCCTTGCACTCACCCATCACTCTCCTTGAACGACAAGAAAGGTTGAGAAAAGAGCTCCTGCTCAAAGGGGACCAGCCAAAAGGCCAGATGGACGCCCCCACATCTCACAGTGACTGCCAGAACGAGGGTCTTCCTGCTCACTTCAGGTGGGATATCAGGCGCTGAGATCCCGTGACCCCAGACCATCTGAGAAATGTATCACCATAAAGGAGGGAAACCACTATTTACTGAGGATAGATACAGACCTAAGTCAGAGTACAACCCAGGCTGACAGACAGTGGTTTTCTTTTTTTTTTTACAAGAAATAGCTGTAAATTAGCCTCCAGGTGTAAAGACCAAAGGAGCTGCCCGAATGAAGCAACTGGGGAAAGATGTTACAAGTGAGCCCAAAGCACTTTGGTCACTTGTGAACGGTGAGACAGGGAAAAGATCACTGTTGCAATTTAAAAAAAAAAAAAAAAAAAAAGGCAGAAGAGAGCAGTCCCTCCTACTTACTGTAATAAAAAGGCTTGCAGAGCCATGATTTGATTTGGTCTCCATATAGCCACAGCTATTTAATAACCTAGGTTGCCACACCACAAATGCAACAGATGCAGAGTGGTGGAGCATTCACATCACATGGCTGATTAAATGCTCGAGGAATTAATAACGGCTGAGAACCAGCTGAAAGATCTACTGTAATCTTCCAGAGCAGCAATAGCTGTGAAAACAGCATTTGTGTGTACATGCTCCCCATAAAACTATTTGATGGGAAAGTGAAGATGTTCCCATATAGTTGTTTGGTGGGTTCTTTTTTCCCAAAAAAGATTCTCTGAGCTCTAAGCTCCTACACAACAGCCAGATAACCTCAAAGGTCAGTGCAACGGGTCTGGGTTACGAACAGAAAGAGGAGCGTTTCTTTTCTTTCTCTCTGGGTCATGTTCTATACGTAGTGTTGCCTGCAAAGTCTCCTACAGGAGAAAACCCCACCAAAGATCAGTCCTCACGAACACCAAGGAAAGCTGGCTCCTGGCAGAAACAGCTCCCCGCCAGTAAAGCATTGTGAGGGCTCCCACGGTGAGATGAAGGGTCACCAAGCCAACAGAGCAGAGATGGCCACACAAGAGGCAAGCCACCCTGGAGGGCAAGTACACAGGTTAGAGCAGCAGGCAAGGGCCACAGCTGAGTCCCCTCAGGATGAGGAAACAGCAAGGACCAAAGGGAAACTGGAGAAATCATAGTGTGAGGCAAGGGTTTAGTTAGCCACACGGGGAAACTAGAGCCATTGTGGATGGAAGGGGGAAGTTGGGGTCAACATAAGCCCAAGTGCCCAAGCCTAAAGGAAGAAAAGGATGTTCCTGGCATCAGAAAGGAGAGCAGACCCTGAAAAGAATTTGATTGTATTTCTTTTGGTATTAATTAATCCAGTTTCTATGCAAACAGCAAGCACCTTGCCAAGACAACCAAGAGCACCCTTGTTCCATGGCAGCGCTCACATTTCACAGGCAATATGGGAAGACCGAAGGAAAGCATCTCCCAGCAGTGGTTCTTCCTCAGGTTTTACACAATACGATGGTGTGTTATCACAAGTTAAAGGATCAGCCCATTTCCCCAGGACAGACAATATCTGTTCACCAACTACATCAACAGCACCAAATATGAGGAAAGAGCCTGATGAGAGACCACCACGTCAAGTCAGACCCTGCCTGGGTGAAAAAGGACACCCACTGGTGGGTAGTACTTCTCACATATGTTAAGTGCACACAGAGGACACAGCAGAGCAGTTGTTCATAATGGCCTATGACTAATTATTTTTATTCACCAGCACATTTGGGACCATGACTCTTAAACAGTAAGTTCTCAAATGGCAATGAGACCCGAGTGTACTTACCACACCACTTATCTCTTATTAGAGCACTCTACTAATGTGTCTGTGGGAAGATGAATATTAATTGAGGGGATGGAATAAAAGGTCATCCAAATGCCAAGAAAAATGAAATTAATTGCATAAAGGCATAAAACAGTGCTGGATCAATCAAACATCAGCACACTAATAGAGACATGATAGGCAGGTCAGCTGCAGCGGGCATCTGCTCTTCAGGGAAAGTTTGGATCCAGAATTAAGCTCTTGCTCCCTGAGGTCCTCGACATCTGGATCCTCTCATTCACACAATACAATGGCATGGCCAGCCACACTGTGCTGCCTTGCTTTAAGAGATTACAGCCCCCAGCTTGTCCCTGGCTGCTTGCCCCCACCTTTCCCTCCCGCTACATCTGATGCCAGTTACTACCCTTCCACAGCCACTATCAAAAATGGGCTCATATCCAGGTTTAGCTATAATTTTTTAGCGCATTTTGTTCGTTCAGATCTTTAAAGAAGACATTTTGGCAGGCTGAGGCTAGGAAAAGCTATACCAGCAGAACTCAGGAGGAGGTGAGGAAGACTGGTCACCAGGGTGGTGGGCTAAGCCCTTTCACACCAGCTCAGCTACAGCCAGATGAGCTCCACGGATCGCACAGGAGAACAGGAGCAATTCTTCAGAGAGTGACTTCACAGCATCAACAGAGGGAGGTAACACAACCATCTTTTTTCAAAGATTTGGGCTGAATTCTGTCCCACCAGGGACTTGATTTCACCACTCTATTTCACAATCCAGGATGTCAGCACTCTGCTTGCTTCCATTTCTCCCACCAAAAGGAAGGCCCAGAGGTTTTGGGTTTTTTTGAGGGGACCTACAAGCAATGAGATACCTGCCTTAGAAATCCAGGTGAAGAGGAAGGTTTAATATAAGAAGTAGAATACTGTAGATTCATGAGTTGTACTTGTGATGTGGAGATTGAGCAGTACAGAAGGGGATCTCCTCTAGAGCCATGAATGTCCTTCACTGCTCAAAATTACCCATAAAGGATCTCAGCCGGGAAGCACCACGTCAACATCAGGACAGTGTGACAGTACTGTCAAAGCTGCTGCCGCTATACAGCGTGGGGCAGTCCTTGAGCTACAGCTGAATGGCATTCAGGCACTCTTGTATTCCACTCCAGCACATGAGAAATAAATCCAGAAACAGAACTAGCTGAGAGCAGAATGCATGCAGCATCCGAAATGACTGCGATCTACCATGCTGATCCTGCGGGAGAGGGAACTGTTGCTGTTGCCACCCTGCTGGGAGGACAAGTATCACTCAGGAATCAGGACAAACGTGCTGGCAGAACCCAAGCAGAACCTGAAGCCGCTGCAATGCACCACCCAGCTGGCACTGCCGCTCTTCAGCCGTGGGGAGCTCAGCACCACACAGATTTCTGTGAGCACTCGCATATCATCCAACACACAGAGGGTCCTGCAAAGTCTCTGGTTTGCATGGTCAAAGTGTCAAACCTGCTCCCCATTATAGCTCGCACTGCATGTGAAATATAGCTTGCAATTAGATTTGAAGAATGGTACCTTTATTGCTGAAAGTATTTACTCCTCTTAATTTAATCACACACACACACAAAAAGCTGGCCCTGCTGACAGTTGCTGATTTGGTCCAAAGCCCAAAATGTCAAAATGAAAATATCCCTCAGATCATCAACGACTTTGGCTTTATCTGATGAACTAGAAACTCACTGCAGGAAAGATTAAAGATGTATCTATGGATTTGCAGTGCTTTGTGACACCCCAATAGAGCTTGCGAGACGTAACACTAATGCTCTGCCTTGGGCAATTCCCATTTCTCATCTTGTGTCATGCTTTCTGAATATTCACACACTCCTGTTTTCTTAACTGATCTTCACAGAAGGCAGATTTCAGTGCTGTATGCATGAAGGCAAGCTGCAAAAGCATTCGGTAGTTGACAAGCTGTTTTCAGCACCAATCCAAAACATAGCTCCATACAAGCTACTATGAAGAAAATTAACTTTATCCCACACAAAACCAGCACAAGCCTAAGTAAAAGTTATAGCATTTTTAGAACAATCTTTCCAGAAAGTGATTTGTGATCCGTTCATGGGAAGTGTCACTGCCTGCATTTTAAAGCCAGGAGGAAAATGACACTGAGATATCTGGGATCATGAGGGCTACTTGAAAGGCCCAGATTCCCTCTTTAGAAATAGTGTGAAAAATTCCAACAACAATCCTGAAAACAAGGCTGCTAAATTTGCCTTCTGTGTACCAAAGGCAATTCATTTGAAAAAAAAGCAGCTTAAAAATGTAGTAGTGGCACTCTACTTCCCTTGCTGGAGTTTCTACCCCTTGGAGCAGTCACAGCTTCAGTGTTTGGCTTAGCTGAGGGATAAAATATTTCCTGGGCAGCAGATATAGAATAAATGACTGATGGTAGGAAGAAGGGGGAGAAGGCTGGGAGGTCTGCAGGTTCCTCAAGTGGTAGCTGTGGGGTTTGCCCTGCACCTCCCCTTTGCTGCTCTTCAGTCATACCAAGGGCCAGATAAGCTGTTTCTGTGCCCGTGCAGCAATGTGTCAGCTGCAGGAGAAAGAGAAACCTCTTAAAACATTAACAACAAGCTAATACAGCTATTACTTCTGGAAACAAAAAAAAAAGCACCAAGCTTGTTTCCAGTTAACAGCCTTATCTCAAAGTAAACTGAGGAAAAGGAAAATCTATCCATGGACATGCATGAATTATTATTGTGCCTGATGTGCAGACATGAATCCCAAAGACATGGCCAGAGGAGAGCCCGGGACCCCTCATTTCTGCTCAAAGCCCCCCAGTGGTTTCCATATCCTTCTGTACAAAAGTGAATCAGTTATAGCAGTTAAGGGTAGCAGTGCAAGCCCCTTGAAAAGACAGAATATCCCACAGGCAGAAAGGAATCCAAATTTGTCACATAAATGATTTACTGTGATTTTTTGGATGATCTCTGCAACTCAGATTGAAATTCACCCCAACAGGTACCGTCCATATGTCTGAAATCATGTGACACTCATTCTTGCCAGTGCAACGAAATAATTGCTAACTTGCAGGTTGACCAAATACTTTCCACAGTCACAAAGAACTGATGTTGCATCATTCCCTCTGGCTATTAAAGATAGAAGAAATAATCTGTCTTTGTGCTGATATATTGACTTCTGTTGCCCCATGACCTCAACACTCTTTCATATCCCTACCTTTTCCTATGAAATAGGAACAATAATCTCCATTAACACAGTAAAACAGGCTGCATTGGCTAAAAATGCATTAGGAGAGGGCAGGCAAACACAGGAAACGTTCCCTTGGCCAGTTCAAGTATGAGGGTCTGTTAATCCTTGCAGCATTCCGTTCTCCACCAGCAAGCTCAATTCTGTATTAGGCTTTTAAAATAAAACAATTTTAAAAGTAGACTGTGTTTTACAGGGTTCAGCTTGACTAGAATTTTGTTTATTTTTGGGTTATCTTCATCTTGTTAAAAACATACTGTAAATCACCATCTATCAAAGTCATTGTTCTACAACCATTGAGTTTGCTTTGTTTTAAACAAAACTAAATAATCTCACACAACTGCTGGCACAGATCATCATTTCTTTTCTTAAAATTTATTTCTGAAATTTTGAAACATGTATTTAAAAGATAATAGAATTGACCAAGAGAAAAATATTCCTTATTTTTTAAAAAATAACTTTAACCAGTTCTATTTCCTAAAAATTTCCAGATCTCCTTTTGGTTTTTTGCATTTCCCATGTAAATCTCCTCCCATCTGAGCAACGCAATCAAGGTAGCTTGGTCTGCCTCTGTAGGTCCCTCAGGGTAAACAAGGATGGCTTTCCCCTAATACATGTGCAAGATTCTAGCTGCAATCCACATGCCTATTTATTTATGTTTTGTGGATCTACAATACATTAGGATGAGTCCCAGACCACCTGCTGCTTCAAGCATCTAAAGACAAATAAATTTCCCATGTTTAACAGCAGTACTACTAACATGGCACAGCACTTCAATTATCAGACATACTGTTTGGTAGGCCATCAAACCTGAAAATATTTCTTGTGTGAAATCACCCCAGCACAAGAAGTTTCAGTCTAAGTATCAGCAGCATAATAAAGACCTAAAGGCAATTTCTCCTCGTACACACTCCAGCATGACTAAGTATTTATATACCAGCCTACAGCCATAAACACAGCTCTGGTCATAACCAACCTTTTCCCAAAAATGAATCTGCACATGCCTGCCACTTCTCCCCCTGAGCAGCAGCACACCAGTTTGGAAGCAGCCCTGCAGGGCATGGACCACTCTGCCCTGCCTAAAATAGTTACAGATGCTTATGAAATTGGAGACTTGAGCTATAGGCTCAACCCTAAAGTGAGACCTGCAGAGAAGCTACTGTTCACAAAAGCACAGAATATTTGAGGTAGGGGGGGATTTCTGGAAAAGGTCTAGTCCAAGCCCCTGCTCTTGCAGGGTCAGCAAGACCAGATTTCGAAAGCCCGTACAGCTGGATTTTTAATACCTCCATGGACTTCATGCTGACTCTCACAACCCTTTTAACCCAGCAGTTCAGCCAGTTTTCAGTCCACCTCCCTGTTTATTTACCTACCCTATATGTCATCAGTTTGCCTATGAAGATATTCCAGAAGACAGTGTCAAAAGCCTTAAGGTCAAAATAAGCAACACCCACTGGTCTCCCCTCATCTACCAAGCTCATCATTTCATTGCAGAGGGCTCGTAGGTTGGTCTGGCATAACTCCCCCTTCTGTAATCCATGCTGACTACTTCCAATCACCTTCTTAAAACTTCAGATGTTTGGAAATGGTTTACAGGATTATTGCCTTCACCGCCTTCTCAAGGTGAGGCTGACCAGCTTGTAGTTCCCCTGATCCAACTTCTTGCCCGTCTGGAGACAGGAGTGACACTGGGTGAGAGAAATATAAAAAATAAAAGAAAGCAAGATTAGCCAAGGCATCCATCCTGTTTTCCTCATCACCAAGGTTTGCTGCTGAGCTGTCTCATTACTGTAAAAATCAAAGCTGTCCAGGATAAGCAAGGTAAAGTTTATTCCTCCTCTTTGCCCTGCACTGGACACAGCTAGACACAGCTGTGCATTGATGTCTGCTTAGGAAACACACAACTCATTCCATTTGCTGATTGTCCTACCAGGACATCGGGATGGTTAAAATCCCCCATGAAGGTCAGGAGTGTGTGTGAATGTGAGACTTCTCCCAGCTGTCTGAGAAAGATCTCAACTACTTTTTCCTGATCAAGGAATCCTGATCAGCATCTTCTAATCCTGATCCAAGTTCTCAGTTTATGGGTTATCACCCATCTCACGGCAGAGCTGCATGTGTTCCCCATGCTCTCTCACATAAAGGGCAACTCCCCCTCTTTGCCTTCCCAGTCTGTCCTTCCTAAAGAGCCGGTATCCAACCTTTAGAGCTCTCCAGTTTGTGAACTATCCCACCATGTCACCATGATCTGGAAGAGATCTTGCCCCTGAAACTGCACACAGACCTCTAATTCCTCCTGGTTTGTTCCCTGTGCTGCACATGTTGGAGTGTCAGCACTTCAGACAGGTGTCCACTCATACTGATTTCCCAGAAAAGGCATGAGAACTTTCCAACCTTAAAGGTCTTCACCAGGCTGGTGAAGACTCCAGTGTGTTGATTGCAATCAGTTTTACATTAGCTCCTCAGAGCCCATGTCCCCATTGCAGTCAAGCTGATGTCAGGGTGTGCATAGAAAGATGTTCCCCAAGACCTGGATCTGCCTAGAAGGAATACGCAATGAAGAGTATTCATTCTCCTGCACTGACCACTTTATTAAGCCTTTGCCTCCCTCAACGTTCAGAACCGGTCTACAAAATGTTGCCATTTCCAAGGAAAAGTTTCATCTTGTGCCTTTAAAGCATTGCGTCTTTCTGCACACTCCTGTTTTGCCAAGGTAGACATGATCCTACTGAGGAATTTCACACTTCAGACACCCCAGAATCTCCCACTGTTGACAAACAAGCAAACAAGCAAAATTATTTCCCCCATTATCTGCATGATCTATCAACATCCTCTTGTTTGGTTTTATCAGTATTTCAGTCCCATTTACAAGAAATGGGGCCATCACGCAGCCCTGATGGGATCCTTCAGAGGTACAACCTACCTGAAAAGTGTTGTTGAAAAAAAAGGAGGTAAAATTTACTTCAGAAAAGGAATGCTCAATGGGTTGTGGTGATTCACAGAAACTCACTGGCCACCTTGGGACAGAACCAGTCCGACTCTGAGCCACTCAACAAAGATAAGAAGCCATGAGGCTTGAATCTTTTTAGATTTTAGAAAACACTGTTGTTCAAGAGTAAATATCGTATGTAAATAAAAGACTGCAAGCTGTACATTCCCAGCAGTAAATGAAACCACAAAATGCAGCTTATCACTGGACTACTCCATGCATTTCAGTGATGCTAAATCCCAGACTACAATGAATAGATAACAAAAATCAGTGAAAAAATACCACACATTTCAATGATATTTTCATAGCTGATCATTCCTTTGAAACACAAAGATAAAAGCACAAGGCTTTACATGTATTTATACAATGCCACCTAGTGTCATAGTGATCAACCTTTTCTAATCCAAAGATCACCCAATGTTTTTTAAAAAATCAGTGTCTGCTAGGACATTGTCACCAAAATGCTTTCCAGCTACTGAAAACTAGCAGGAAGATTATATGTTCAGAGTTCATTCATTATCTCCATTTTCCCCACACTGTTTGTCAGAATGCATGTGGGAATGTGCCTATGAATGTAAAAAAAGGCATTTCATTATTACTGTTCTTAATTTGCAGCTATTTTATAAACCACTTTCTGATGTCACACACCAAGAAATATGATTTGTATGGCACCCCTGTATCTAGAACACCTTTGTGGTTATTGGAGAAAAGCGGGCACTTCTAGGGACCACATCAACTCACCCTAAAACAGATATATAAGGCAAGACAGATGAATCACAGGCCCCAAATGCCTCTTTCTGTCTACCCCCAGCATCAAGGTAAGCAAACCCTCTGGAGAGGGGGAAGAGTGGAAGCTAGGCACCAGGGTAAAGGCTCCTGCCCCACCTAAGGACTTGCAGATGCAAAATGGATGCACCATCATCAGGACCAAAGGGCAGTCAGATGTGACTACAAGCAAAAGACCTGGTCCACATAGCCTTAAATCACGTAAGACTACCAGTAAGAAACAGCGAGTCATTGTAATGGGTAGCTACCGGTTGGGGGAAGGGGGGGGGGGGGGGGGGAGAGTGCCGTTGTCTT
>JAVJGJ010000014.1:8681150-8696185 GCA_035590215.1 Microhierax caerulescens | reverse complement strand
CCCCGTCCAGCCTGGCCTTGAGCCCTGCCAGGGATGGGGCACCCACAGCTGCTCTGGGCAGCCTGGGCCAGGGTCTCTGCACCCTCACTTCACATGTATGAACGTCATGACTTCTGCTCCTTGTAAGCCTGCAAGCGTGAAGTGGAATTACCAAGTCACATACTGGCTTTTTAACTTTCCCAATATCCCCCGCATGAGCGACACTGCTTTGCTTTGAGGACCAGCAACAGAGACAGAGCTTATGCTTCACTGAAGGTTGTGGCTGTGGGACAGAGCCACGTGACTTCAGTGGGTTGATTTCCAGGGCACCTCCTTGCTGTCAGTGTGACCCTGCAGAGGATTCAGCTGAACCACTGTAGAAAGCCAACTGGATTTCTGCATCACCCATGCTATGCTGGCTGGGAAATTAAAGCCATGTACCTTCAAAGATGCAATCAAGCCAAAATCTGATAACCCATCGCAGAAGAACATTTGGGTTGGCAGACTCAACAGCAGCTGTGACAGAGTTTAATAGTCTCCTTCCAGACACGCCCAAGCAAAGTCCCATTCCAAGCCACCCTGAATATAAACTCACCTTGGCTGATAGTGGAGAAAAGTGCATTCATAATAAATTTGGGGCTGCAGCCCAGAGGCCTAGATCAGCTCCTCGCAGAGGACCAGTGCACTCCATAGGAGAGCTCCATCCAGGATGCCTGGAGTTTCTTTTACCCCCGGAGAAATCATGTGCCCAGCATGATGGTGGGGCTGACACAGAGCACTGGGTAACAGAAACACGTGGAGAGACTGGGTAGAGGCGCAGGGACAAGGACCAACCACCTTTTTGTGAGGAGATGGGGCTGCTGGAAATGCACCTGGTCTCCCTCCATGACTCCATAAGGCAGGAGCACTGTGGGCATCAGCCAGGCCACCTTCTAGGAGTGGGGAAACATACCCACCTGGTGGATATCTCACCAAGCAGGTGAGGAACAGTAAATTTTACTGCTTGCTGACCATACCCTCCAGGGACAAGGGCTGGTACCTCTGGTGCCTGAGGAATTGTGGTGGGCTGATGGTGTCTCACCAGTCCTTCTGAGTGGGGCTGATGGCCAGGCTGTTCTGGGAGGTGAGTTGTGCCCAAGTGCCCGTTCCTTGTTACACAGTACCCAAAGCTCCTCTAGATGAACGATATGCAATGGCAATACGGTCTCAAACCCACGTGGCGGTGACGACAACAGGGTGAGAATTGCACCATGTGAGCCGCTGTCTTTTTTTTAAGCCTTTGGGTGTAGTTAGAGCTGATCTGTCTGTCACTGTTTCAACTCCTGTAAGGGGTCACAGGCAAGGAGCTCTCCAGTTGAGTTATATGTTGTGGTAGGGAGGAGGGGGACGACTTTTTTTTTTTTTTTCTAATTTATTTTAAAACTGCTTAAGCTTAAGCTTCATTTGGTACTGGCAGGTCTTACAGCGAGGGAGATGGTGGGCGCCTGCCCCACGTTGCTGTAGGGGGCCAGACCTCGCCTCTGTACAGCCAGCCCAGAGCTGTCCCATCCCACCGGGCTGCCGGCACCACCCAGAAGATGTCATGAGTGAACCAGGGTGTCACGTTCTGCCTTGATTTCAAATTGTTTACAGGATATTATTTTTTTGTGTCCAACGAGACATAAGAGCATCTTGTTGCAAGAGGTGTTTCAGACGTTAAATCCATTTGAGAATATAATCACAAATGACCTGGGCTGGAAATGTCTGCACTGTTTGGGTTTTTTTACAGCCAATTGACAATGAGTAAAACATCATTTCTGGGTTGTTCAGAACATTTTTACATTTGTATTAAAACAGTGCAAGCAGCAGTGTTGTAACATGGGACTCTCACACCAGTTCTGTTCACCCCAGCCCAATCTGCCCCTTCTTGCAACCTTTTACTGCCTGCGGTGGGAAAGCAGGCCTTCAATCTTTAAACTAATACGAAAACACAGAAAAAAGGTCTTGCTTTTGTCCCTAACCCTGTGTGACCTGGTCTTCTGTCACCTTCAAGCAGCCCTGGGAACAGTGCAGTGAGCCCCTGCTCCGACAGCCACGGCAGTGTTTTTTATGTCTCCGTCGTGGCAGCTGAGGGGAAAAAACACTGACTGGATTCCACCAGCGTGAGAAGATTAATCGTCCGCCTGGATTTCCAACCAGCCTCTTCCACCCTGGGTAAAGCCTTGGCATTAATATTTAAAATTCTTCTGACCGCTCTCTGTTTTAATTAGCAAGCGGAAAACTCCCTGGCCTGTGCCAGGAAAAAAAATAAAGTCCTTAAGATCAAAGTGGGCTCTAATTCACGTTTCTGCTTGCCACGTTCAAAGGCGTCTGTTGGTAAAACAAGTGGTGTATTTGATGGAGGCAGAAGGACATAATCTGTCAGCTGCAAAAAGGTGAGTGCTTGTGTCCTGAGTGAAGTGATCCCATTTCAGCGTGGCTAAAGGCAAGGGAGATCGCTGGGCAGTTCTGCCACTACATCCACAATGGCAACCGTAGGCTACCTATGGGACAAAAATATCCTCACCTTAAATCTTACTGTACATGCATCTACAGGGTAAATAAAACATTCAGGATCTTCTACATAAAAAGAAACCCCATGAAACTATAGCTCAAGGGAAAGTGTCAAATCCTTCTGCTGTATCCCCAAAGGAGTGGGAGAAAACATATTTGTTTTGTAAAAGGAGGTGACTTGTGAAAGCGAGACACCCCCCCCCCCCAAACTGAGTCACCTGCAAGTACCCCCCAGTGCTGGATTCATCTGGGTGCAGAACAAGGGCTGAAGCAAGGGAAACGCCACTCTCCACGATGAAGGACTCACTGCTTAGAAACACGGATCTGGAAATGGAAACCTCAGAGCTGTATTTAGGCACAAAGCTATGGCCACAAAATGACTCTGCTGGCCCCAACTACATTTTGCAACATACCACACTCTCCCTGGTCCTATGTTTCTTCTGCATCACGACGAGGATTCATAACCCTGATGTTGATATAGAGACCTTGGGCCCTGCCTCCACTCTGTGTTCATGGGAAAAAAAAATCCTACACAAAGTGAATGGTCTGTTTAAGCATTAAGAAAAACAATTTTCTTGCTGTCTGTCTTTTTGTGCATTGTCAATCCACACCCACACCAGGACCACATGTCCAGAAATATTTTCCTCTGGCTGAGTTGGAAATTGAAGCATTTTCACCCAAGCTGTCCTGAATTTTTAATTCGCCAAGCACGGGGCTGAGCTCAGACCACAGCAGACCTCTCTGCCTGGGATGTCAACAAGCAATTTTGAATGAACAAATGCAAAAGCACAGTGACCTGGGCAAAGGGAAGGGAAACTCTCAAAGAAGAAGGGGAACAACTCAACAAGTTTTTTGAAAATTAGTTTTGAGTCTTACTGACAATTCTCAGAAATGTCCCATTTAAGATAGCTGGGGTAAAGGGTTCCAGGTCTGCTATGAGGTGTAGGAAGTTACTAGGAGAACAGGTTGTCCACATTCTGGAAGGCATCTTGGTTCTCATTGTGGTTGAGAAATGATGGGGAACATGGAGATTCTTGATCACACAATAGAAACCTGTTTTTTCTCAGAGCAGCCTTCCCTGGAGAGCTGTCTCCTGCAGAAGGCACAACTTCTGAGGCTATCTATCCTTGAGACCCAGGTGTGAGAGAATACACAGAAACTTTTAGCTTCTGCAGTGAAATCACTCCATCTACACTGAAGCAGTTCTGATGTTTTACTCATCTTCCTCATGAACTTAGATGGCAACACCTATAAAAACTACAAATGTGTCATTGTAGGCACTCTTTGCTGTTATTATTAGTTCTCTAAAAGATCAAAATTTCTATATGCTTTCACGTGCTCCCTGGTGGAAGCATCTACTACACACGAACCCAGCAAGTCTGCACTGATCTCAGCCTTGTGCCAGGTTTAAAATTACTCTGTAACAAACCAAAACAGAACAAAAAATATCCTCTCCTTTAGTGGATCTCAGTGGTAGATGGCAACACCTTCATCATCACCTTCAACAAGGACTGGGAATGAGCGATGAAGGTCTGCAATGGGAGCAATCTCACGTGGCCTTAAGTTCAGCTGAAAGACGGCAGGTAAAGAATATTAATGGGTTTCCATCACAAAAGATAAAAGAATGACTGCAACCTTCACTTTGGGATTTTGCACATATATCTTAGTCACGCCAGAATGTCTTGGCTTGGGAGGGGAAAACTCTCGATCTGGACTGCTGAATTGTGCTGCTCCTGAAGCAGCTCTGCTGGCCAAAGGCCAAGGGTGGCAGTAAAAGCTGGGGTGACAGGGACACATTCCTGCCTGCCGGCTCCCTCAGGCAGGAGCAACACTCCCCTGGATGCCCAGGGAAGGCACGGTCCTGGAGAAGAAGCAAAAGGAAGCACCCAAGGGCAGTAAATAGAGCTCATGAGACAGATGGGTGGACAGGGGACACAGACACATTGGGATGGGTAGAGCTGAGGAGAGGATGAAGAACCAAGAGCAACTGGGGCAAAAGGCTGCTCTCTGACACAGGGAGCATGGGGGTCTGGGTGCAAGGTGGGGGCTACAGCCACAAGGCGAGTGAGATGCCCAGTAAGGGCAGTGTGGTAAGAGTGACAGGGATGGCGATGAACTCTCCAGAAGAGCCGTGCACGCAAACAGCCTCAAGGAATGGTGAAAAAAATTGCCTACCACAGGTGTATTTGCTCCTGACTCCTGGAAGCCGTGGATGAGGCAGCAGCTGTCAGCACACCTCCTGAGATGCCTGCAGGGAGCCACACAGTCCTACGGCGCAGCCCCCCTAAGGACACCCAAACCTCTACGAACGAACCGTGGTGTTTCAGGTTGACCCACCACTTCCTACCACCTCCTGTGCAAGCTCCCCCCTGGATTCCTCTTTGCAAAATCAACTTCTTTAGCAAGAAGTTCAATGTCATCAGATACCCATCATATGATCAAACAAATAAATAGCCGTGCCACATCAGGTGGTGGGAAGTCATATGAGGCCCAACCATCTGGCCACATGGCAGGCAGGGCTGGAGGCGTGCAGCATCTCGCTGCCTTCAGAACAGGCTGTGTGGCTTTCTCTGTTTAAAAAAGAAACGTTAAATAATGTCAACCCATATTGCATAATTACCCATGGAAATACAGAGCTGAAGTTATCACTGAACTGTTTTGGCATTACTTCTTCACTTACACTGAGTTGAGACGTTATTTTGTCACAAGGATGTACAATTTAAATGCTCTTTCATGTTCCTGGTGTTCCCCTACCACCCAGTATTACTTCACTTACGACTCCAGATGGCTTATTAACAGCAGAGACAAAATTCACTTTTTCAAGCAGCAACTTTTTATTACTGGGAAAAACATGAGGACTTTATTTTTTTTTCTCTTACATATACTTGACTTCAATAAAAATAATTTAAAGATTTTTAATTTCTTTTTATATTACATGAATATAACTTGAAACAAGGACTGTGAATTTTGGAAGCAAGAAAACAGACAAAACTGTTGTTTAGCTGCTGAGATGTAGTACTTGGGTTTTTTTAACTAAAATAGAGAAACAATCACAATTGTCATTCCAGTGAAGAAAATTAATCATCTGTAAAATATCTTTATGTTTGAGAATGGTATATAGTTACACTAAAAAGTATTCATAATATAATGTGTGAGTTCTAACATATTACCTAAAATATATAACTTTTCAGACTTTACAAGGTCAAATATTTTAGATCATATTCCAGTGGAAAAACACTACAAACCTATTACAACCCTTTTAAAGTTATTGTTGAATTAACTTTTATTTCCTTTTGAGGAATTTTAATATAGTATTTGAAACAATAAAATATTGCATACAAACTAGACTCCAGCACTTTATTCACACCAACTTGGACTTGCTCTTTTAAAGGATGAAGCACCTTTAGTAACAATGATAAAGCATCACTGTTAACAGCAGCTGATGAAGAAGCAGATTTTGGGCACAGATTGGTACAATTTTCGTGACATTTCTATAAATCTGATAAAAATTACTGTACATTCGGTAATAAGAAATTAAACTAATGGGAATTAAAATATACCTAAGGCTGGGGTAGGATTACAGTGTTACAAGACAAAGATTCTATTAATCCAATTCATATCATCTGACAAAGACTTCCAAAAAAACAGACTTCTTTTTTTCTTTTTAGTATACATGCAACCTACTCCTGTTTCCATTCCCTGGCTTACCTCATCGCTTTTCAGTTGAATAGTTCATATTTTCATTAAGTTCTAGGGTAACGGACACCATTCAGCATCACCTGAATGAATTCTAATAAAAAAGCATAAAAAGCAATTAGCACGTCAAGGTCTCGCTTTAGAACACAAACCTTTCTCTACAGAAATACGCAGGGTAAAAACGAGATGGAATTTTCGTAGGTCATTTGCACCAAGTACCACGTTACATTGAATGTAACTGTCTCAGTTGCGGGCTGGCTGATGGACTGACAGAAAACCACTCTTCACCGAGTACAAGGAAAAAATACTATTCAAACGATCATCAAAACTGTTCTCTTGTAACAGTCTAACCTCAGGGGTCAGTTGTCTTTTAAAGAAATGCCTGAAATGCTGGCTGGAGTTGCAGCTTGACAAACAATCCAATGCCATCTAAGAGGACAATGTCAAGCCCTTTAAAAACAAACATTTAATTTCAGTATATTTTGGGGGATTTTTGTTTTGCTTTGTTTTGTTCTTGGTTTTTCTTTTTTTTTTATTATTTTTTTTTATTTTTTTTTTATTTATTTTTGTAACTGTCTGCTGTTTCCAGCACCATTTCAGAAGCTGGAATGTTTCATTCCTTCCTCTGCCGGTTTTGTCATTTTCCACTTGGCAGATGCTGACCACCACACCCTGCTGCTCCGCACAGCGCAGCAGCCATCGGTGCTGCCTTTTTATTTTCCTTGTCTGTATTGTCAGTGGGATTTAAAGCCCTGGAATGTGATTTCTGAATTAATTGTGCATTTTTTTTTTCCTAAGGAATGCCTTATTTTGCAACCATAGCTGTGTAAAATAATGAGTGGGTGGTGGCTCTTTTGAGATAAATCAGCAACACAATTTAGAAAACCAAGGAGGTATTTTCACCCAACTGCAACAGATCAGGTAAAATTTTGGACCTAAACTAGGCCAATTGTCTTCCTTTCTGAATTAAGAATTAATTCTAGTTTTATCAAGAATATTCTACTGGTATGAACTACAGAATTTTTGAAATTATGATGCATATTTATGTTTTACTTCTCTAAATATATTACTCATTTGTTTAATTCATTCAGGAATCTACCGTACTGTCAACCAACTACAGTAATCCAGAAATATTTTCTGCTTACGGAAGGGGCTTAATCACTCAGCCACACCTTCCTACCAAGCTTCAGTATTCTTGATTGGTAAAAAGCATTTCTCATTGAAATAATACTGAAGTGGAGCCCAAGCCCTCCTCCAATATACGACTTTTCAGGACAAAACGCTGATCACATTCAATGACAAGATATACTGTCGTTTTCAAGACCTCTCCAGCGGTAGCTCTGGTGGTACAACAGTGTATCTTGGGTCAAGCTTCGGTGTGAAATCCTTGAAGTTCTTAGATGCTTCAGTACCAAATACATCTAAAACTTTCCTGTTCATGAGAGCAAACCTGAAAAAGAAGAGACATGACAGTGTGAACAGATTATTCATCTACTTATGAAAAAATACAATTATTGTTAAAACTATTTCATTTCATGAAAGACAACCCAAATTTTTCAAATACAGGCTTCAGCCTTCGCCATCCAAAGATGGTAAGTTTTTCGTCTTGGGCAATATTTTTGAAAAAATACATCTGACATATCTCATTAATCGTGCTTTGTGTAGATACACTTTATATAACACAACTTGTGAGAAAGAGCAGAGTCCCCTTCTACTTTTTACTCCACACAGAAAGGTCAAACCAAAAAAATACTCTTGTTCTCCCTCGCCCCAGCAAAGCAAACTGGGCATGCCTGCCCAAGGCTGGGTAACAATTTTATTGGCATTACAAGCTATTTCTACTTCTTTGCTCTTCAAAATTGTACAGTGAAAGACCTATGAAATGTCAAAAGAAACCACCTTTATGGAGAGAGTGTCAAAATTACTATTACAGAGATTTGCTTCAGATAAAATAAATGAGCAGAACAGAACTTCTTTTCCCTCCTCTCTTTTAACTAAAGCAATCTTAGGATTAGCACAAGAGGGGACAAAGCAGCCAAAATTGGACACCTGCACTGACATCATCCCCCATATCATGTTTGTATGGCCTCAGGGGTTGCCTGCACACTGCCTCCAGTCATCCCAAGGAAAGCCTCCCACTACGACTAGCCATGTACTCGGTCACCCCACGTCCAGCTAAGAGTGTGCTGTGCCATGGGGAGTGCAGTTCAACATGCTCCAGGAACTGGCCTCTGATTTCACTTCTAGTTTTATGGTCTGGAGAGCTCACCGTCACGACAAGCGTTACCTTTTATTATCCCATTCATCAACTGATCTACATCAAGATTTGGATGCCTTCTTTCTGCCACATATTACATCAGGAGAATAGCGTACACTTCACTAAATTGTATTTTTAGAAGTCAGTTACAGCAAAATTTATTGTAAAAGGTAAGCATTTTAGATCCCCACAGCAAGTAAAAGGAAAAATATCCAGCAAGATGTCACAGTGTAAATTTATGGTTATAATAAGTGAAAAATTTTCATTAGTCTTCCAAGAAAAAAATTCCTTTCCCAACTGAAACAGATGTCTTATACAAAACAAAATATAGAAGTATAAATATACAAAAAAGCAGAATCTTCAAACTATTCTTAGGAAATACCCTGACATTTCTAGTAATGCTTTTTAAAAGTGTTGTAATACCATGCTGTTGATCACAGTACATACTAAGTGATTTCTTCAACCTGTATAGTTGTTTACCCTGAAATCTGAAAGGATTCCACCCTCCAAGGGAACCAAAGATAAAAAAGGCTTCAAGTAAAACACTCATCTGCTAACTAGTCTTAACTAGATTTAAGTCTTTGCTCCCATTATTAGACTAAACCTAGCAATGTTGCTTCAGCAGCAAAGAACTTCAAGTGGACTGAAAAAATTTGAAAAGCAGAGTAATTACTGGGGAAATTAGCCCCTCTGTACTCCTATGGCTCTGCTGTTGACAGAGAATGACAGTGAATGACACAGAGAGCTGAATGTGATCAATGACGTGTTTAGACAAGCCGTAACATACCCCTGACTACATACCTGCCCTTTGTTAGTCTTAAAAGAAACTTCCAGTACGAAGGTCTCAGGTTCTGAACTTCCATGACAGCCTGCAAGGAGAGGATTCTGTCAGAGCCAGCTGATGGTGTCAGGCAAAAACCTCCTCTGCTACATTACGCTGACAAAACCAGTAAAAGGACAGTTATGGAAAAAAAGTGTATTTTTAATTGTTTTTAAATCAAGCAGCTGTGATCACCTGCCAATGTCCAGCACTATTAGCAGACAAACTGCTCACAGCTGAATTCAACGCTCCACACCACCAGCACCAGCACCGACTGATATTCCCAGAGGACCACCTCCAAGGTAACTGGAGACTGGCAATCACAAAGAGGTGTAAATTGAAGGTGGCAATTACAAAAAAAGCCTTCCCTCTTTTCTCACATGAGCTTTATTTCTGTTAGCCTCCTACAATGGTCCTTGCCAATAGCATTTTGGAGATCGCAATGCCGCAGACCTTCAGGCACATCCCAAGCACTAAAACATCAGTTCACTTTGATACTAGAATGACAGATATTCCCAAATATATTGGAGCAACAAGGAGGAGGAGTGGCACCGTCCTGTTAAGCATGACACATCAGAAGACTGTTTTAGGGTCATTTTTTGTTCTTTTTATTGAGGGGTACAAAAAAGGACATATAGTTATGGAGGTCCAGAAAACATTCAGTGGGATGTTTCAGCAGAAGGTCTAGAAATGGGGAGATGTAGTAGCACAGCAGAGTAATTTGGGTACCACTGAGAAGGAGCTTTTCTAGCTGATGCAGCTAATAAAAGGACTGAGGGTGAAGGCATGTAATTTACTTGGGAAGTGCAAAAGATTATAACTACAGCTTGTTTCAAATGTAAAGCTGCAGGTTTTCTTACTATTTTTTGAAGATTTTTTCAAATAGGCAACTTTAATTCAAGTTAGCTGAAAACGAAAACTTCCAATTGATTAGAAAACCCTATAAAATATTATAATACATATTTTGTCTCCTTGAGAAACTATTCTTTCATATCCTTAAGAAAGTCCATACATTTATGCTCATCTTCTGGGTAAATGCATTTTAAGATCCTTTCCAAAGAATTCAATGCTTTGTATAATGAATTCAGCTATAAGCATATGAGAAATTTGAGTCGTAGAAATGATCTTCCCACAGTGATACTCAAAAGCAAGATGCAGGAGCCCCGACTCACAGCATCTTGCAGGAATTACTGTATCACACCATCTTTTATGTATCACTAAATCCCTGTGCTCCCCATTTCATTCGACATTTGAAAAGTTCATGTTTCGTTAGAACACAACGTACTTACTGCCTGAAAGCATATCGATGTAGAGATGGCATAGATGATGCTGTCTGCATGAGGAAAATAGGGAACCTTCCCTGCTTCAATGCCTTTGAAGTAGATAGTCTATAAATATCGATAAAAAATGCTGAATGAAACAAAATAAAGTAAAAGCAGCTTTTTACTTTTTATTTAACCTTTTTAAAAAAAGCATGCCAACATTTTTAACCTATGCTCATATATTTTTTTATATGTCCACAGATGTGACATTGATTGAGACAGTGTATAGAAGGTACCCACAATCAATAAAATAAGAGGCTGTTAATGCACAGAACAGGACCTAGCAACAGCCTGGGTATTAAAAGGGTGGTATAGATCTTAAAGATAAAAAAGGAAAGTTTGCTATGTTAAAAAAGTCTTCATTTTAAAAAAGCAAAAGAACAGTGCAATATCTATTCCAACAAAGTGAATATTCACTGTTCTTAAACAGCTTGAAATCACATACTTTACTTTCTGAGAAAACATGTAAAGTTTATTTTCCTGAGCACAGCTTGACCTTCCAAAGCAGCACACGCCTCTCTGCTCAGTTATCCTTGGCTTGCGTAAGATGATAAAAGTAGTAAAGAAAAAAAAGAGTGAGAGGGTAAGAAAGAAAGAACACACAGCACTTTTGTTATTTCACTGTAGCCACAATGTCTCAAAGTCCAGAGAAAACCATCACCAATACAGATAATACTGGTTTTTTACAACTGGTGTTCTGAAAGTCAATATGGGTAACTCAGATTTGCTTTCATATAACCAATATGTCAAGTACCTTCAGAGCTTAATCCAGGATTACAAAGAGCAAGAATACACAGAGTATATCTTCCCTTTTTATCTATATGTTATGCTTGAAAAAAAAAAAAAAAAGAAAAGAGGTTCCTTCTTTTAGTATTATTTGAAATGAATTCTGCTCTGCTAAGGGAGGTGGATAAGTATCACTGGGGGATGAGGCCCCCCAGGTCTGCAGGAGAAAGCTTTGTGATTTGGGGACGATGCATAATACGAGAACGGTCTCAGCTTATTCCAGTGGTGCTGCTGGGGAAATAACCATGACTAAGTCCTGATTTTATGGAAAAATCACAGTAAGAAATCAAAAGCTGGTTAGCAAAGTATAATCAACATACCCAAACTCTACAAACTTTTTTTTTCTCCCCCTGGGTTCCTAATTTTAACAAGTTCATAGAAATAATTCAAGCCTGAAAAACAGTAATTAGAACGAAGTTCATTGCAAAGCTGGGAATTCAATCAATTCAAGTATACTGACAAACAACTCCAGCTACAGACTGAAGCCTAAGCTATTTTGAGTTATCTTAGACTGTTGAATGCCAAAATTAGGGAACAAAGGCAGGAAGTTAAGCTGTAGCTTTTGGCAATAAATTTGCAATTAAGGTCTAGGTCTGATTTATGTTTCTGGCAGAACAGGCATTCTTGGAACTTTCAGATTTAAAAAAATCTGTAAAAGCTACAAAGCAAAGGGCTATCAGGAGATTAAAGGAATTCATGGAGAATATACGTGGAGACCAGTGGGTAAAGGACTTATAAAATGAGTCACAGAAAAGAAAATAGGAAAGAAATGAGACCACAGAATGGCACTGCCTCTTGGCACGCACACACTGAAACATACCACTGCCACACAACTTTGGATTATACTGGAATTGTCCAACAGAGCCTGTGAAGCTCATTTTCTTTTTCTGCCTTGAAAAAACAGATGAAATGAAGAACTCTGTTGTAAGGATAATATCTTACCTCTACTAATTTGGACACCAGATACATCGAAATAGTAGTACTTTTGTAAAACATCATGGAAATTCCTGCTAGACACCCTGTAACAATTAAAAAACAAAAGTATTGTTAAGATTGTGATTTATTGTTGCTGTTGCAGTATGTCAGCTCAAGAGACACTGCACAAGATTATGCTTGCTGCTGTTACAATAAAACTCAGAGACATTCCTGTGCTGCTCATCAAAATATGGTTTATGCCACTAAAAAGAGTTTTGAAACCCTCAAGCGATTCTGTAGTTCGGTGCTAGGGAGCACAGCACCAAGTTTCCTCTCTCATCCCACAAAAAAAGAGACCTCTGAGGTTCCAGCACCTGATCGATGCACAAACAAGCAGGGAAGGGCCTGCACCCCCCCCCACAAATTTTGTGGCAAGAGGGTCCTTCTTCGGATCCAGTGGAGCCATCCTTTCAAATGTGTATTCTGTCACGTATGGAAGAGTCAGTATTTGAACTTCACATCTCAACAGTTGGAAAATAAAGGACAAGTTTACATTTGTGCATACAATACCATGTTGTCCTTGAGGCTGACTGTAAAAAAACCCACCATCTGATTGAACGCCCCTTACAAATTTAATTGCAACTCTTTAATTGAAGCCACTTGTAATGCCACTGCCACTTTGACACAACCTTGATGTACACAGTCCTACTTTCATCACAGAAGCCTGAAAAGGGAATGGGAGGACAGACCAGGGAAATACTTGCAGAGTCCCAACAGAGGCAATATAAACTTCTTTTCACGGACTCACCAGCTACAAGTGCATGAAGTTCATCGTCCAGGTTTCGTACCCAACGCAGGAAGCAGCTAGTACCCTGCAGGTAAGCAGAGAGCAGGATTAGCCCTGCTTACTTCTCTTTCACAACGCACAGACTGGAAATACTCCTCTAGATAAGCTAGTAACTAGTCCACAGTATAACTTCAGAGCCTAGTGACAATACCCATCATCCACAGCACCTGAACAATTTCAGTGTTTTAATTAACAGCTTACTGCTACCATTTCTTTCAAAATCAGAGAGCAAATCAATCTAATTTGAACAGCAATCTAAATCCAAAGCTGATCTTGAATCCATATCACCTTCATTTGCTGTAGTTGTCTAGACTTTTTTGCATGATAAAGTCTGTTTTCAACCACACACCAAACACCCTGAGATTCCTCCACACGGCCAATAAATTTTGGAACAAGCGTAACACGTTCATCTAAAAAGTCAGAACTGTGTATGATTAAAAGACACGGTGAAACACATATAATAACCTGTCTGTTGACACAGACAATAATACACAGCTGTTCAGGCCAGAATGGATGTAAGTAATTGTGGCTTGGGCTGCATTAAAATACATTTCATTGGGATGACTACAGGTTATCAAATGATCCGGACTCTTCTACATCTGCCACATCCTCTGTCTTGCTTTTTCAACTCTTTTGGAAACCCAGGCTTTGTCTCCAAATTGTACCCCTGCTAAATTTCTGTTTGCTTCTAAATGTTTTGAGATCTGCTTATTATGGCCCAATCTAGTGCTGATGGCACTGAGAGAATGTTATATAATTTAGTGGCACAGTCCACTGATGTCTACTTTGAGATATGTGTGCCAGCCTAGCCTCTTAATCCACCTCATGTGTGTTTGTCATGGAATCAAAGCATGATTTATGTTGGAAGTGACCTCTGGAGATCGTCTGGTCCAGCCTGGAGCAGGTCTAATTAGAGCAGACAGCTCAGGAACTTGTCCAGTTGAGTTTTAAGCATCTCCAAGGAAGGAGAATACACAGCCTCACAGGGCAATCCCTTCCAGTATTTGGCTGCCCTCACATGAAAACATATTTCCTTATATTTCTTTGGATTATCATGTATTTCAGTTTCTATCTGTTCTCTTCCATCCTATCAGCACACCTCCAAGAGGTGTAATAGCAATATAATCTCCCCCGAGCCTTTTTTCTCCAGCTTAAAATGCAGTTCTCCCAGCTTCTCCTTGCACCTTGTATAAGCCAGTCCTCAAATCATCTTGGTGAAACCCTCAGGTGAAACCACTACTGGAAAAGACATTCAAATTAAAAGAAGAAATGAAGAAATATCTGTGTCCAAAAAGGGACACAGCACCACAGATGTGATCTCACTAGGAGTTTTACAGCGCACATTTTTAATAAATAAATGCCTTGCAAAGCCATTGATACATTGCAATTATGGCAGTCAACTTCCTTCCTCGAATATGTAAAGTAGTCTAAAAAATGAAAACCAGGCTACCATGGCCAATTTATTTTCTGCAAAACCATGTTTGCTGACGTTAACAGTAAAGACAACACAAAGTTTATTAGTACAGCTACTACAGTCCTACAATGGCATTTTGGACTGCTTTTAGGGACAAGAAGCTTTTTAAAAGCAGTCCATAATGCAATTCCTTTGGGTTCAAACTGCATCAAACATTTAATTTTTTTTTCGTTGTGGTCCAGTCTTCTGGAGTGACTAGAATCTACGCTGCCCTACACGCTTATTTCAAATTGGAAGGAAAATATAACACAATCCAAATCCGTGTAAGTTATGGAATGCAAATAAGAACAGAAAGTAGAATCATTAAATCATTGAGGTTGGAAAAGACCTTTAAGATCATCAAATTCAACCATTAATATAACACTGCCAAGCCCACCACTAAACCATGTCCCTAAGCACCACATCTA